>SNQJ01S0250987.1:0-11998 GCA_010110895.2 Picea sitchensis | reverse complement strand
CATTTACTTATTATATATGATATTTAATAATTAATAATAATCATATTAATAATTATTATCTTTAGAGAATGCCTTCCCGATGTTGTCTAAACATCAACAAAGACAAGTCGGCCTAGTAGAATAAATAATATTAGAATATTATCTTCCACAAATACAAGTCGGCTCCATAGGAAAAAGATAAACAGAAAATATAATTACCAGAAAGACAGGTCCCCAGCCAAAAAAGTCACTAGACAGATTAATATAAATAGAGGACGTTTTAGCTCATTTGGACACCCAGTTAGTGCGCAAGTCTTGTAGAGAGCAGCAGTTGCAGCTGCAAGGAGGAATAAGAGCGCATGGTCATCTCTTGGTCTTGGTCTCTCTCTTAGTGATTCTCTTGGTGACATTCTTGGTGATTCTCTTGGTCTCTCTCTTGGTGATTCTCTTGGTGACATTCTTGGTGATATTCTTGCTAAGTATGGCACAAGTTTGAGAGAGAAAGTAGTGCAGTTGCTGCAGTTGTGTATGGTACTTGTTATGTGGATATGGAGACTCTCTCTCTTGTGCGCTAACCTTGGAGAAGTAGTGCTCTACTTGTCTTGAGTTGTTGCCACAATTAGCAGCTAGGGTTTATCTGTTGGTTCTGGAGTAGGCTTGCCGGAATTATTCTAAGTAAAGGTTAGTGTGCTCTGGGATGGCACACGTGAATGCCTATGGTTGGGTGACAATGATGTGACATTGTCTATGGTTAAACGAGCATACCAAAATTTCAACATTTTCAACATCCACCCTTAAACTAAATTGGAGGCCATATAAAGAAAATGGCGATTACAAATAAGAGTGGGTTTATAGATACCCAACTGAGTACAAGGACGATCACAACCAACATACATATGAGAGAGGTTTTATGGATACCCAACTCAATATAAGGTCGGTTGTGGCCAAAATATAAATAAAAGAGGGTTTATGGATACCCAACTTGATACAAATGAGAATGAGAGTAGGTTTATGGATAACAAACTCAAATATAAACGGAGTGAGAGGGTGTATGGATAATTAGCTCAATACAAGAGTTGGTCATGGTCAAAATAGAAGATTACACCCCTATTATCAACATCCTCCCTTAATCTAAACAAGGGGCCTTTGAGAGACACACAAGCCTTAACGAACTAGTGCTACCCTGGAGAGAGAAAATTCGTTGCAAAACAACCAAACTAGGTTCCTCCAAAAAAATTGCAATGTACTAAATCTATACTAGGGTAGTGCAAGACTTGGCCAACAAGCACAACGCTAGAAAGAGAGAAAAATTTGCTACAAAACAAACAAACAGAGATAGCCTTGGCTTTAAAAAGGGTTTAAACCCTAGGAAAAAACCTAGAAGAAAAGAGATGATTTGAAACCACGACTCTACAATCACAAAACATCAATGATGCCACTAGCCAAATGCCTCAAATCAACAATTGAAAACGAGTAGAGAAGATGGTATGAAAACATGGTCCCATAATCACACAAATATTGAGATGCCGCCATCGAAAAACCCTCTGAACAATGGTTGAAAATGAGTAAAAAGGATGATAGGAAACCTTGTTTCCCAGTCACAAAACTAAAGTGATGCCACCAGCCAATAGCCTTGGATATGTTCAACAAAAAGCCCCCGAAATAAATCAGCAGGTAAATCCTCAAGTTGGGCACTCCAATCCTATGCATAAGATCTCCAAATAAGTACATAAAATAATCTGAAAAAATAACACCATGAAATCAGCCCCAATACTCCTCAAGTTAGGCACACTTCTGCATGCAAAGTCCAATCACAAAAGATACCAAAATAAACAACCAAGAAGAATACCTAGCAATGAAATTAGTAAGGGAGATTTGCACCCACTCTGATACCCTGTTAAGATTCAGAAGAGCAAGGAGGATCGAATGGAACCAACCAGCGAACCCCAAGTCCTACAATAAACAAAGAAGGAAACAACAATAGGACAGTGCAACATAAAACCCATAACAAGTGTGCTAGAGTTGAACCATAAGTGCATTAGAGAGAGAATCACCAAGTGCGCTAGAGAGAGAAGATCACAACCATAATAACAAATGACAAAAAGAGAGTGCAATAGGTAAAGGTTCTCGTAGGCTAACCACTTGTATAAAAATTGAAAGAATGAAAGGGATCACAAGATGTGAAATACAAATATGAGAGGGTTTGATTATACCCATCTCAAGTAGTAGGGTGCTTTCCCCAAGAGGGGTTATGGACCTACACAACCAACCTTTATTGACTAGGTCAGCCTTAACCCAACCTAATAATAATAATTAAATAACATCGGTCATGGGCAAAAGTGAATCTTACACCATTTGCAACACCTGCCCTAACCAGCAAATACAAACTCACTAAGCCACTTGGTATTGTCAATGCAACTAGGCAAGCAATTTAATCAAGGCATGAGACTTATCTCTGCACTTGAATGTCATGAAAGACAAGGGCACTAAGGGTTGTAAGATGGAATAGGATGGAAATACATACCCATTGTCTACAAATGCTATCATGAAAGGTACAAGAATGTTGGAGGCTTTAACGAACACTGACTCCATCCATGATTCTACAGGATCTGAAGGAGCATGAGGATGAGGTGTGTAAATGAAAGTACAAGAGAGAAACCTTACTCCTGAGTCCTCACTCGAGTTAACTTTGTTGTTCATGAATGATGATGACAATTTCTTCCTCTTCCTTTTCCTTGTTGCAGTATTTGTTTCTCTTTTCAACCATTCTCGAGATTCTAAAAACAATGTTGCACTCTTTCTACAAAGGCTCTTCCTATGTAGCAAAGCCTTCCTTGTAGAAATCATTTTCACATAGGGCTTGCTGAAAATCAGCAACGAGAATAGCTTCTTGCATGTAGTCTTCTTCATACTTGACCTCAAAATGATGATCTTCTTCTCTATCTTCACCATAATCTTCCTCTAGTTGTCTTTCCATATGAGGCAAATGGCAAGAAAAAGATGCAACATTGTTGTAGCTAAAAACAGCTCTACATACCATTTTTTCCAAGATTACACGAACCGTGGGTGCGATCGGAATCGGCAGAAGAATCTGGTGTGAGTGCGGTGCTCGTCCAAAAATTAGGAATCGGGGAATCGGAACACTAACCCTAATTTATATATAAATTTATGTTTGTTTTTTAATCTTTTTACCTAAATCACTAACTAAGAATCCGAGATTCCAATTCGAGAAGAATCCGGTGCGGGTATGGTGGGGCTCTAAGGTGAATCCGGAAACTATGATTTTTTCTCAAGAAGAATAAAGTGTTGCAACCTCTTGAAGCACTTGAAAATACTTATCTTCATCTCCATAGAGGACCTCTACTTGGTACTAATCTCCAGCAATAAAATCATCTGCATTTTCAAGACCACCATCCCTAAGAAAATAGAAGGCCTAAGCTCCATACTAATTTCTGATTTCCTAAACTTCTCCATGAGGAAATGGATCTGCCCTATCAAATCATCATACGTCTGATTTGATTTTGTTTGATTGCTTGGATTTCCTCCATGAGGAAAAGAATGTGACCCATGGGATCTCATCATACCATGCTTTCGATGTCTCTCTTCACCCGGGAATGGAAAAAACGTCATAAGCCATCCTGAAAGTTTAGATCCCTACAATATGGAGTCACCAAGTTAGTATTGAACCTCTTCAATCTAAGAGTTGAAGCTTGTCAGTTCTGAGGAAGAAAATTTTGTTGGAGTCAATCCTCTTTTCCCTAAAAGGTCAGACCATTTTCTTTGTCATTATGGCGAGGAGAATGTCCTTTGCAACAACACCACTCTAGATGTTGTCCCCCAAGATGTTCCCTCGAAGAGAAAACGATGCCAAGGCAGCCACTGGAGGTGAAAACCTCCCGCTTTAAACCCTAAGATGGCTCTTAGACCAAAGGGGGTAACCTTTGATTTGTTCAAGATGCACTACCACTATCACCGCAATAGTGCTCCTGCTATCCATATTTGTGCTCATACTCTGAATCTAGCAATGAGGTTGAAAAGGAGGGAAAAAGTTGATACCAAGTTAGATTAGGATTGGTGTACATTCGCCAACTTTAGAGAGACAAGTGTCGAAAGAAAGAGTAGATGCAAAACATATCTAAAAAAAAAAACACAGAACCTAATCTATTGGGCACCTTTCCACAAAACTATAAGACACAAATCATCGAAATGGAAGATCCAACAGATAATGAAGAGGAACAAAAATATTGAGAGCATATAATAGGGTTGCAATCCCATAAACTCAAAGATCTAATAAAAGAAAGTGTAAAGGGGCCTTTAAAGATCAATCCCATAAAAATGGAATAACCGTGAATGAAGCTTAATATAGCAGAACAACTCCATTTTATTAACAATCAGGGGGACCAGATTCCTGAGAGTTACAAACTGTAAAACTCTGCAATATATCTCTAAGACACAAAGATTAATGGACAAGGGGGTGTGGCCATGAAATGTATTCAACATAATGTATCAAAGGGACTCAAGGATACACAACCAACGCAGTTGAGACACAAAAAATGCTTTTAGTAAACCTAAGACATGTTTAAAATGCATGGTTACAACTTACGATACCGGAGAAACAAAAAGAAGAATATAAGAAGATCTAACACTGCTAAGGAAACAAACAAATAGCCTACATAGTGAATCCTTTATTACAACCTTGTGGGTGAATGCTCTAAGCTCCAAGAGCTCTTTACTCTAACTCCTAGATCTGCAAAAGCTAAGAAGCTCTCCATAATTGTTGATGCCTTGTTAACTCTTCTTTCTCCCTNATAGCCTACATAGTGAATCCTTTATTACAACCTTGTGGGTGAATGCTCTAAGCTCCAAGAGCTCTTTACTCTAACTCCTAGATCTGCAAAAGCTAAGAAGCTCTCCATAATTGTTGATGCCTTGTTAACTCTTCTTTCTCCCTTTCATAGTTCTCTCGATGTTGTACTGGCACAGTAAATGCAACTCATGCTCTGTTAGGCACCGATCTTTTTACTTCATTGTCATAATAACGCCAAGCCAATAACGGTCCTCAGTTTGGAAGTAAAGTGTTGATCTAACCGAAAATGATGGGAAAACAGTTGAATTGACTTATAGTCAAGAATCAATATATCACTTCTAACTGAGAGATCACTCATCTTGATATTACTTCTTCCCTATTGATGCAGAGGGAACCTTAATAGTGATTGCCCATGATCTCTTCACCAGTTGACTTATTTTCTGCCATAGATCTCTGCTAGGGTGCTTATGTTTCGCATATTTCTATAAATTTTATCTACATTAGTTATTGGTGCAAAGGATATTCTGGAGATGAAGACTTTGCCTTATTAATCATTGGGACTTTCATGAAAGCTATAGACTATTGTATGAACTATACCCAGATGCCCCCGAAATGCTTGATACTCATCCACATGTTTCAATCCTATATATCTTGGAGCTCGAGTGAAAACTTTGGTCGAAAAGGTTTTGGAACCCTGAAATCACAAGAGCCTGCCAAGTATCCCGAAATGTATGAGCATGATGTTTCGATCCTTCCCCTACAATTTTCAGAATGCAGAAGGCATTTTACGATAAAAAGTTGAAAGAGCCCCGTAATGAATAACAACCATCACGTATTTTAATCTCCACTGCCCTTAAGAAAGGTTGAGATTCAAAAAGGCCAAAGTCTTAGGACTTATGACTTTTAACAAGATAATAAATACTTATATCACAAAAAATGTAATGACTCCTTTGAATGATATTTGTAAGAAGGTATAGGCCATTCTTTTGAAACATGGCTTCTTTCAAAAGGAGTTTTGTTCCAAACAACAAGAGCCACAAGCAATTTTTTGTAGAAAATCAGTGATATAAGTAAACCCAATAAAACAAATATCACCCACTTAGTAAAAAAATGATTTCAGACTTAAATGAAAATAACCCATTTTACAGTTGAACTTCATAAGCTGAAACACACATTACTAAACACTGTTGCAGCAGAAAAATAACAATGAACAGCAATCACACATCCATGAAATACTTAGAAATTTAGGCAACCAGCCAAGGAAAACCCCAATGTGGGGAAACCCAATGAGAGAGAGATTTTATTAGCTTCAGGAAAGTTATATCAGTAGCAAGTTACAATTTCCAGCAAGAGAATACCTCTTACAGCACCTAACAATCCCACAATAATCTTCCTAAAAACCCGTGCCAAATACGTATTGTTGTACGGCCTTCCTTTGCTGGAAGTCACCTCAAAAAACGTTCCAAATAGGAGTTGTACGACTTGCTCCTGTACGGCCCTGTTGCAGCAAGAAACACTCCAAACGACCTCAAAATATGTGCCCACAATTTGCCTCGAAATTCGTGCCCTCTTCCTTGATTGTACGGATCCGTACAATACGACCTCCTCACAACAATAAAGATCAACCACTTCTAAACAGAAATTTTCCTTGGGAAATGCACCTAGCTTGCTGCCCTTTCCTCTCCTCCTCAAGGCTCTCTCAAAAATCTCTTAATCTCTTCTTCTCATTGTGTCTTGCAAACTACCTAATGCATTCTCTTATAATTCAAAAATGACCTTTCACCTTCCCCATCCCTAAATCCAAAGGCCAAGATTTAATCTTGCCTTTACATGATCAAAGGACATGATTCATTCTCTCCAAAATAAATCACTTAAAATATTAAAATACAATTTCACTTTATAACATAAGTGCACTTTATGAAATAAAGTCACTTTAATATTAGAAGGTACACTTTATAAAAAGTCACTTACATAAGAGAACCACTTTATTACAACTTTATTACAACTTTATAAAAACCCATTACAAAGTCAAATGTCTAGTAGTGCAAATATAAAGCTACTTCCGCATACAAGACAAAACATGCGGAGTACCCTCCAAGCTATAAAAGCTAACACTCCCTCTTAGTGAGGGATGTACTCGTTGCCATCACCATCATCCGGTCCCATCACAATGTTCACAGTAAGAGCTCCCTCTGAAC
Source organism: Picea sitchensis (assembly GCA_010110895.2). NCBI lineage: Eukaryota > Viridiplantae > Streptophyta > Pinopsida > Pinales > Pinaceae > Picea > Picea sitchensis. The sequence continues at coordinate 5,014 of SNQJ01S0250987.1, read as the reverse complement.
CTGGAGCCAACCTCAACACCTGCACAGAACTCGAACCAGAAGACCTCCTCCTGAAAGCTACCCTGAACCCTGAGCTCCTAGGAGAATCCACTCCACCATGAGCATGGGTTCGATCAGACCAGTTGAGCCTACTGTCGGTGCTCAGAAGAGACTCCCTCTCTTCTCTCAGAATGCAACACTGAATCCTTGGGCCCACCATAGTCTCAGGAGCCTCATGCTCCTCATCCGACGTTGAATCATAACCTGAAGGTTGTCCTCGCAACCTGTACAACCTATCCACCTGATCACCAATCAGATGTGGTTCGACCGGATCTGCTCCCTCCCTGTAGATAAATACATGTCCCCTCTTGAACAGTGTACAATATCCAACATCCTCCAAAGCTGAGACTGAGAGCAAGTTAACCCTCAACCTTGAAACAAGGAGAACTCCAACCTCCAGGAGTCCCCCATACTCGAGTCGGAATCTAACCCTTCCAACTCCACGTACAGCTCGTGCCATACCTCCTTCACTCTCCACCAGTCGGTCAGGACCTATCTCTGTGATAATAAGGAATACTCGTCAGGTTCGCGTCATGTGACAAGAGGCTCCACTGTCAACAATCCACCTGTTATCACCCCTAAATCCACCACTACCGACAGTGGATACTAGAGTGACCAAAGAAAAGTCCATATCAAACTTGGATGAAAAGTCCTCCATAGTTGTTGTAGCAGCTGTATCAAGCCCCTCATGTTCTTTCTTCTTCTTCTTCTTCTTCTTCTTCTTCTTCTCGGGACACTGAGAAGCAAGGTGCCCCAACTGGTTACAATAGTAACATCTGACTTTACTCAAGCCCCTCCCGAAATTTCCTTTCTTCTTCCCTTTGCTCTTTGCCGCAAGAGCAACATCCTCCTCAACTTTGTCTTCCTTCTGTCCACTGATACGAGACCCCATCTGGATCTCCTCCTGAGTGAAGTCATCCCACAACCTGCTCCAATCTGGAAAATTTTCCCAACCCACCACACACTTCACAAAGACATCCCACTCCTTTGTGAAGCCCTTCAAGGCTATCCTCCCCAACTCGGCTTCTGAGATGATCTCTCCCACTACAACTAACTCGTCCTTAACCTGGGCTAGTCGGGTAAGATAGGATGCAACACCCTCACCCTTAGCCATCTTCGAGTCATGCAGCTTATCTTTCAAGGCCATCTTTCGGTTGGCATTCTTAGCCTCATATAAATTCTTCAAAGCTTCCCACATATCATAAGTTGTCTTCTTCTCAGACAGATGTGGAATGAGTGGGTCCTTCACACCATCCAGAATGATCCTCTGTTCTTTGGCCTCCTTTAACTCATGCAAATCCAAGGCAATAGGATCTGTTGTGGGAGCCACAACAACAGAACTGACATAGCTCCAAATCTGACATCCAGACCTTCCACTACAAGTAGTTGGAAATGTCTTTCAACCGATCCTCAAATCTAAAGCATGCAGCCATATTCCATGTCACTATCCAAAGAAAACAACCAACTAGTTTTCCCCTTTCAAATCTTGCCCAAAAATCACACTACTCACTGTAACTCAGAACTCAAGCTCTGATACCATGTAGAAAATCAGTGATATAAGTAAACCCAATAAAACAAATATCACCCACTTAGTAAAAAATTGATTTCAGACTTAAATGAAAATAACCCATTTTACAGTTAAACTTCATAAGCTGAAACACACATTACTAAGCACTGTTGCAGCGGAAAAATAACAATGAACAGCAATCACACATCCATGAAATACTCAGAAATTTAGGCAACCAGCCAAGGAAAACCCCAATGTGGGGAAACCCAAAGAGAGAGATTTGATTAGCTTCAGGAAAGTTATATCAGCAGCAAGTTACAATTTCCAGCAAGAGAATACCTCTTACAGCACCCAACAGTCCCACAATAATCTGCCTAAAAACTCATGCCAAATCCGTACTATTGTATGGCCCTCCTTTGCTAGAAAGCACCTCGAAAAACATGCCAAACAGCAGTTGTACGACCTGCTCCTGTATGACCCTGTTGCAACAAGAAACACTCCAAACAACCTCGAAATTTGTGCCCACAATCTGCCTCAAAATTCGTGCCCTCTTCCTTGCTGTACGGACTGTACGGATCCGTACAATACGGCCTCCTCACAGCAATAAATATCGGCCACTTCTAAACAAAAAAATTCCTTAGGAAATGTGCCCAAGCTCTCTTGGAAAATGCGCCCAACTTGCTACCCTTTCCTCTCCTCCTCAAAGCTCTTTCGAAAATCTCTCAATCTCTTCTTCTCATTATGTCTTGCACACTACCCAATGCATTCTCTTATAATTTGAAAATGACCTTTCACTTTCCCCATCCCTAAATCCAAAGGCCAAGATTTAATCTTGCCTTTACATGATCAAGGGACATGATTCATTCCCTCCAAAATAAATCACTTAAAATATTAAAGTACAATTTCACTTTATAACATAAGTGCACTTTATGAAATAAAGTCACTTTAATATTAGAAGGTACACTTTATATAAAGTCACTTTAATATTAGAAGGTACACTTTATATAAAGTCACTTACATAAGAGAACCACTTTATTACAACTTTATAAAAACCCATTACAAAGTCAAGTGTCTAATAGTGCAAATATAAGGCTACTTTCGCATACAAGACAAAACATGCGGAGTACCTCCCGAGCTATAAAAGCTAACAATTTTCTCTTAGCACTTGAGGCTGGAAGAAAAATCTCATGACATGGCTTTGGCCTAGATTGGGTTGTCGATCTAATCTATGTGGAGAACGAATACCCCTAGCCCCTTTGCAAAAGACTCAACTAGACTTGGGGTGAGACGTTGTACATGGTCTCAACTAGACTTGGGGTGAGACGTTGTACATGGTCTCACTAACTTGGTGCCTGTTGTGCCATTCACCAGAAGATCTGCCTGCTGCTTAGTACCACCAAGTGCTAAAGTTAGCTGTAAAAAGGAAGTAACCAATCTCACAGGGAGGGCTCTGGAAGAAATCTGCAGGTCTGCCATTTGAGAGACACTGCCTCGAACATGTAAAGAGCTAGATACCTCTGGCCAGAATATTAGATGAAGGTGATCTTCTCCTGATCTCATAATAGATGGGGCATCTGAAAATGATATCAGGGCAATTAGGCATCGAGGCCATAAGATGTTGGTTAATCCATCCTGTTGGGCTCCAACAAAACTCGTGTTTCATGGAGGAAATCTGATAAAGAGTGGCGGCAGACTGGAGTGGAGCAGCAAGGATTCAAGATTTCAGGTGGTTCATAGCTGGCAAAGTGTGTCTCAGGTTGGGCAGCATCTAGGGCAAAGCAACCCCATCTCCCTACCTGCAGCAAATGGTTGGACAGCACATGTTATAGTTTATAAGGGCTTGAGCTACATGGCCCAATCTCTCTGCACTCGATATACATGGACACCAAGATGCGTCCTGAATCTGTTATGCAGAAGTACCCTGTTAGTTTGTGGTTGATGCAGTAGTTTGAGGCCATGAAAAAGTGTTCTCCCTAGCCCACCTTGATGGTGACCTACTGGGATGTTCTAGTGTTTACAGGTTAGGTTTTAGCAGCTGCAGCCACATGTTTAATAGTGTGTGTTATATGATTGGATCATGTTTCTCCCTTGCATGACAGCCTGAGTTCTGTAAAGGGAATAAAAAGCATATTTTGCATGACAGACTGAGTTCTGTAAAAGGGAAGAATATTATATTGCCTACCAAGGCCATGCTGCAATTTCATGATTCTCTTTCTTTTGTAAGGGGATGTGTCATGCTTGAAATTTGTTGGTTTCGGATTCTGTTTCAGAAGGGCACTTTGTGCTTTACCCCAGATTTCGTCTTATGGCACCACCTATAGGCGAAGTGCTGCATGACTAATAGAAGCGTATTTCAAATAATATATATGCGCTGCACAGGTCCAGGAGAAATTCAAGATCATTACAAATTAAAAAGCACTAGAACCCTCCTAGAAGACGGAAAGAACTTTAAAACCTTAACAATAAAATTCTAGACTGCTGAAATTCAACCTGAATTGCATGGACAATTGACTTCTAGCGCCAACATGTCACACTGGCTGACTCAATTCAAATTAGTGGGATTCACCTAAACATAACAAATTCCACATAAGTTCATGCATCAATTGTAATGGCATTTTTATGATCCATAGCTTAAAAAACAGGCTAGTCTTCCAACTATTCCGGAGTCAAACTCTGTTCAGCCTTGCTGCCGAGCCAAGTTAACTCGATCCTGCGTGTGACTCTCCAGGACGTCAAAGTCGAAAACAGAGAGACAAACCCGCGAGTAATTCACGGGCCATTTTCAACCCGACGAATCCAACTCACACGTGGATGGAAAAACTTGCCAGTGTCAAGTATAAATGCTAAAAAGAAAAGGAAAATCGATTTCTGCAGCCCAGTTTATGCCGAATTTTCGCTAGGTTTAAGGTTTAAAGATTATGATTTTAACTAAGGGTTTAGGGTTTAAGGGTTATGGTTTCAACTTTAAAGGTTTAGAGTTTAGGGTTTAAGGGTTATGGTTTCAACTTTAAAGGTTTAGAATTTTAGATTTTAGGATTTCGGGTTCGGGATTTAGGATCGAACTCTTACACTCCAACCTTGCCGAGTCGTTTCCCAAAGACAAATTTTTCAACATAATTTCATCTCAAGTGCAATAATTACAAATTCAAGACAAATGGAGAAGAGGGCTACCTCTGATCTCACATAATGCGCAGCTGGATATTCCTTTATATACATTCTGTGCACATCCGTTGGAGGCAAGAGAAGAAAATGCTTTTCTCCGGACACAACCGCATACAAATTCTCATAGTGATCTTTATGAAACGAGGTGGTGGCTCTCTCGTTTCCTATCCAGAGATTCACGGCTTCGGGTTTCGAACCCAGAGCCTCGGTGGCCCAAGGAATATCCGTCTCGACATCTTCTGCCAACAAGGAGTATTCCGACATGAAACAGCCGTTCTGCTCCTGCGCATAGGCCACAGCGCCCCG
>SNQJ01S0250986.1:0-12833 GCA_010110895.2 Picea sitchensis | reverse complement strand
GGTCATCCATGGGCATGGTCACCCATAGTGAACCCTATCCATCCATAGTCAACCATGAGAAACCTTACTAAACTTTGGTCCATGTCAAGCGCAACCATGGTTAACCATAGTCTACCATGGAAAACCATAGACAACCATGGGCAAGGTCAACTATATTAAACCATACTCTTGATCATGGTCAACAATAGCCAACCATAGTAATTAAGGTAATTTTCAACCTGATGTGATGAATATAACCTGATGTTGTAGTCTAACAAGAAAATTTGGGCATTGCAACATGACAAACATAGTAATGTTGCAATGTCATGAACATAATATCATGATAATCTAGGTAATGTTGCAACCTATCGAACATATCCTTTCCATTGCAACATGATGAATGTAGACATGTCATAGTAATGTGACGAACATAAGCATATTGTTGCAATGTGATGAAGATATCCTTGTCGTCGCAATGTGATAAACATAGCCTCATCGTCACAATCTGACACAAATATCTTATCACCATTATGTGTCAAACATTTCTAAATGCCACTATGTGATGAACATAACCCATTGTCTCAATGTAATGTTCAATAAACAACCATGGGAAAGGTAAGTTATATTAAACCATACTCTTGATCATGGTCAACAATAGCCAACCATAGTAATTAAGGTAATTTTCAAACTGATGTGATGAATATAACCCCGATGTTGTAGTCTAACAAGAAAATTTGGGTATCGGTAAATACGACAAACATAGTAATGTTGCAAATGTCGCTGAACATAATATCATGATAGCTAAATCTAGGTAATGTTGCAACCTATCGAACATATCCTTTCCATTGCAACATGATGAATGTAGACATGTCATAGTAATGTGACGAATATAAGCATATTGTTGCAATGTGATGAAGCATATCCTTGTCGCCGAATGTGATAACATAGCTCATCATTGGCTAACCGGCACAAATATCTTATCACCATTATGTGTCAAACATTTCTAGCCACCATGTGATGAACATAACCCATTGTCTCAATGTAATGTTCACAACCCTGGCTAGCAATATTCAACCATGAGAAATGATGCAGTGCATCGCCAACATCAGTTGGTAGCCGCCGAAGAGAAGGACTACCGGAAAAGCTGCAACAATAAATTTGAAATTATTTTGAAGTTATTGTGCTATCTTAAATGGTGCTTCATTAAGAAAAGCGACTTGTATAATGTAAATGGACCTTTGGAGCAATTTTTCTCGGCCCTTAGTAGGTAGGAAGGCATTTAAAAGTAGTTAATGCGTGTAGATAGAATTTAATTCTAGATTAGATGTTTTTAGAGCGCAAGAGGAAATGGGATATAGACACCCCATTGTGTATTGTAAGATTATTATTGAAGCATTAGAGCAAGAGCATGCATAGAGCCGTAATAACATCTATGTACAGATATTTGGATTAATAGAAAGAGTTTTGATTCAATTCATGGTTTTGTGTTTGTTCTCTCAGACATTGATGCTAAAATGATATGCTCATGAATGTTTGCTTCCTCGCTATACACTTGCTTTTATGTTCCGTGGTAAGGGATTTCCGCTGTTTGAGTTTTGAAGTCCGAAGAGGTTGAGTGAACGAGTTTCAATTGTTTATCTATCCAACAAGGGTTCTCGGCGTAAGGAATGCAAATCAAGTGTCCGCAAGGAGTGTGTTGACAGAGGGTTAACCTCAAGGGAAATCTCAGGAGGTATATTGTTGAACCTTCATCAGCAGAGTTGCAAGGAGTGCATAGGTCGAAAGGAAGTCCGCTATTGCAAACCCGAGTAGCATTTGAAGTTAATCGTTCTTCATGTGTGCACAGAATGGAAGGGATTCAACACTTAGGGAGTTGTTGAAGGTTACGCAGAGTGTGTGCAAGATTCTTCTTGAAGACTCGACGTTGAGACAAAGCTCAGAAGGTATAAGACCTTCGAGTAATCACCAAAGGGTCTCACAGGAGTTGTGCCTGGAATATTTAAGAAGGCTTCCGTGGTGCCTGTAACTCCGGCAGTGGATGAGTTCCGCGGAGTTCACCTCTGGTCATCTCGCGAGAAATCGCCAAGGAAGGAACGGACGGCCGGAATTCTCCGAGGAGAATTAGCGAATTTCGTGGAGTCAAGTAGATCTCGCTGCAGAAGCTGTAGGGGAGATACTGAAAGTATTCCCAAAGGGTTCAAATCTCGAGGGCTGTGGCCAGATCCAATCCATAAGGGCCGGGCCGGATTTACACGGGTTACTTGTATTGGGTTTCGCGGGTTGAAGTCCCGCAGTACTGCAACGGAATTAGAAATCGCGGAAACATTATATCCGCATTGCCCAAAACATTGTGGGGCCATGTGGAGCTGAAGTGGACAGTGGCACACTATTTCGAGTTTCGTGGTGAGAAGTCCTCAACTCATTGCATCAACATTCGCGGAACCATAAGTCCCCAAACTACGAGGACGGATGTTGAAAACTCCAAACTCACGAAGTGAATCGGAGTTTCGCAAATCGATTCGAGCTCTGAGAACCGGAAGCTGTTCGGCTGATCACGGAAAAGCCAAATAGCCATAGGAGAAATCCTGATAGGGAAGAGGAAGGGTCAGCATTGATTGTATCGGCATTTGAAGATTCGAGAGTCTAACACTCGACCAATGACCTCGCCGGTTGCTAAGTTTGAATCCCCGATTGAAGGAAGGGAGACCTCGAAGAGATTCATGTGGGAGGAACATTTTCCGATAGGGAAATAGAAGAAACTACTTGATGCCCGGTCGCGGTAAAGGAAGATCCGCGGATACACCGACCTTCCAACCCCGGGTTGAGGAGGTAGAGGTATTCCAGACGCATTGGTATCGAAAGCACATAAAGTTTATTTTATCAGAAAGAGGAAGAGATTACACCATGCCGCCAAGGAGAAGGGGATATAAACAATTCCCCATCCACCGCAGGATAGGGAAATACCAGAAGAAGAGGCGCGCATGACAGATCCGCCATAGAGAAAGTGAAATGGCGATCTACGAAGACTCTCGAAGAAATGGAGACAAAGGTAACGCACGCATTTACTGTTGTGGATCTCAGTGATTCCGAAAGTTAAGTTGAGGTTGAACGTGAAGAAGAAGTTGCGTCCAAAGATGCAACCAATGAGCCGCTTTGATCAAAGAAGCTATTGCAAGACAAGTAAGATTTAAGATGACATTCCAATTTGTTGGAGCTTTAAGTCACCGTGGATTGGTTTTGCAGGAGCGTATCTCGACGCCCACGTACTTTAATGTCAACATTTTTGAAAGTAAGATCGAATGGAGGAAGACTCGCACGAAGAAGTCTCAACTCAACCAGTAATGTGCATGCATGAACGAAAGGGAGGTCTTGATAAACTTCAAACAAGTGAGTCGCAAATAAAGGGTGAGTAGGGGAAGACTTGCATGAGAAGGGCGCGAAGGTCTACCATAAACACGTTCATCACAACCGGAGAAGAAAGTATTCGAACGCAAGATCCTTTTGCATTCAAACACGTAAACCAAAGAATACAATAATTTCACAACAAATCCTTTATCATAACAAGATTGCAATAATCCACGCCAATCCGTCGATCACAAAGTCTCTCAGCATAAGATGAAAATAAGATGGAGCAAGAAAAACAGATTAAATTATCCAAGATGTCTCAAAAACAAATAAAAAACCAGAGAAACAGTGTTCTTCATAAAAATATTAAAAATAGCAGGGAGCCTAGCTCAAACATTCAACCATAACAAAATATTGAAAATTCCTACATATACTCAAACTAACTACAACAACAAAATCGAGACGAAGCATTGAAAGCTTTGCTACCGCGATGGCTTCCGACAACACGGAGTCGCACCTTGAATGGTCGCAACCCTATGGCGACGCCGACGATCTTCCTCAAAGCTTCTTCGGTGACTCGACTTGCCTTTAATTCATTGCGTAATCCTTCCATTTATGGGGGAGACGATGTTCAACCACCATCGCACCCACTTAATAACCGCCTTTGGGATTGAGGACGACCGCCAACCCGAAGACTTTGATATGGAGCACTCTCACGCCACCCCGAATAACCGGCGGCTTGGTGGAGAGGCAATGGCGCTGCCAGGGAGAGAATCCGGTGCATGGCATGGGGATGGCCGACATGAGGACGGAAGAGGAGTGGTGAGGCTACCGACGCGAGGGACACACATGCAGCGTGGAGCGAACGAATGAAGGAGGAGGACCATGTGGACCAAAGAGGGGAGGTGGAAGAGTGACACACGGCAGCGATGAGAAAGGTGGAAGGAGGACGACATGATGAGAGAAGGGCCCACACCAGTTAAAACCAGAGTGGTTGAGTAGGACGGCCGGCCCGGTGCACCGCTGATCCCGGGCGCTTTAACTTCACCGGCCGAAGTCGCTTTTGCTTCGATTTCCACCTCCCCTTAAAGGTAGAAAGGCTGGGGTCCGTAATGGTTCCCCATCGTTGTTGACTGGCACTAATCTGGACCGTTGAGAGTTGGCCCACATTCGACCCCGCTTAAAGGTCGAAGTAAGGGTCCAAATTACTAAAGGCCATTGATCTAGGCTAATAAATTCCAGCCTTATCCAAAAAGTGATTCCCGCTAACGCAGATGACCGCACTCCAAAACTTAGGGATAAGTGGGTTTTGACCCATCCTTTAACATTTTAACCCCTTTACAAGAAATGTCGCCTAACATTTGGCTCCATGGGGATAGAGTCGTCCATGTGACGCTCTAAGAACACTTTTGCAATTCAATGCCTTGTTGCCGCTGGGCTGAGTCATTTATTAGTCCCAAAACAGAAATTAGAAACGAGCATGTACAAAATCTAAACAAAAAGATAACCGTAATTGCCAGAAAACACTTTTCAAGAAATGCCCATTTACATCGGGCTAACAAACTTTCATTTCCTTCCGTGATCCCGCAAACTGTAAGTGCGTCGGAAAATACTTCCAAGGATCTTGGAAAGGTCTCGGTCCGTGAGGGCATCAAATTCCCATCGTTTTCCCCTTTTCCCCGCTATAGTATCCCATTTGAGCACTAGATCACCCCCGCCTTCTAAATTCTCTTCTTGTTCTTCCCGCCAAAACCCCCGCTTGATCTTCACTGACGATTGTAGGCCTCGGGCCTATGACTCGTTTCTCTCGATCCGCCGGTGAGACTTCCACCATCCGATGAATCCTCCTGACCATATGATATGACTCTCCTTAATATTCTTGAAAGAACTTCACTACAAGTAAGGCGAGCTGAGTGGGAAAAATGACCTCTATTTCGTAAACAAGTTGGAAGGTGAGAGACCCAGGGACTCCTTAGTTGTCACCCGATCGGACCAAAGAGAAAATTTAAGCTTTGAAGTCCCGTGCCTTCCTGATTGTCCTCCAATATCTTTGATAAGCTTGATCGCTTTTATTGGGAGACCCTCACAACCGCTTCCTTGAGGATAGTATGGAGTAGAGAGAACCAATGAAATCCCAAATTGTCTACAAAATTTGATCGAGGTCAGACTGGGGAGGCATTGTCGGTGATAATTCTGCTTGGGCAGCCAAATCTGCTATGATGTCTTCCAAGAGGCTGATGATTACTTTGTGAGAGGGGCTTCTGGTAGGGGGACAACCTCTATCCCACTTTGTGAAATAATCAGCCAGAAGAGGATCCATCTGTGGTCGGCCAATTTTGAGGGAGGATGAATTTCTCTGATGAAGTTCAATCCCCACTGCTGAAAGTGTGTTGAAACTACCACAGGCTTTAACGGTAGGGATTTGAGTTGATTTTTACCTGTGAACTTCTAGCACTTGATGCAAGCCCTGACTTATCTGCAGACATCAGTAAACAAAGTAGGCCAAGACACCCATCTCGGAGGATTTTGTGAGTCGGTCTTCCAAAATGCCCCCACAGTAGACCGTGAAACGTAAAATCACCCTCCTGGCTTGCAGCTGGCTTTTCTAGGGGTATCTTAACAAGATTTTAGGGTCTCTCCAAAGATGTATTTGGTCAATAAGGCAACATCCGGACCGCTTTGAGTTTTAATGCTCTGGCCTTATTTTTTCCCAGTCCATCAGGGGGGTTTAATTCTTTCAGAAAGTACAAGATGTCCTTGTACTAGGGGCATAATGCTAGGGGTATAATGATCCGAGTCCCTACCGGATGACTCAGCTTGCTCGTTGATGAATTTAATCCCCAGAGTCTTGAAATTAGATTCAGCCAGCAACCTAGCTAAACCATGCCCCTTTATGAGTTTGGTGGGTTTAATCTCCATATCAAATTCTAAGATCTTAGCGATCCATTTCCCTCTCTTTCCATCTATGTCAGAGTTGTATTACATCGTCCCTTCTGGCTGTAGTTGAAGGACATGTTGTGATCCTGAATGTAGGGATTATAGACTCGAAGCCTTGAGGGCTTTCACTGTGGCATAGGCTTACTTCTCCATGATCTCGTGATCGGAGTTCTCGGTGATCTCTGCCTTGATAAAGAAGAAGGCATAGGGTCGGCTTCTTGTCCTTGATCATTTCTCACAAAGGAGACTGGGTTGCTACCGGTGATCAAAAGAAGCAAAAGAAAATATCAAAAAATCTTTGGAATAATTGACCCATTGCAATGTGTTTCTACCAATTTCTTTATTTATTCTGGGACAAAAGATTCTCTGGGCTTGGAGGTCCATTTCACTTCATTCCCCTTCGTGAGCATGGCTGTGATGTGTTCTCTGGCACTAATTCAAGAAAATTTGAAACAAACCTTCTTAGAAAATTAATCCTTCCCAAAATGCCTCGAACCTCTTTCTTAGATTCAAGTGATTGTGGCCTCAATTGTTTCTACCCTATTAGGATCACTATTACCCTCTCTACCGGAGCACTATATGGTTTTAACAACTTCCTCCCTCGCACAACAAACAAGGATTTTGGGATCTGGAAAGCATCTCAAACCCTCCTCGACACTTCTCGAAAAACTTCTTTTTCAAGTGATGGTGGTGTTTCTATCGGCCTCCTTTGAAAAGACCTGTCATCTAGATAAATCACCACAAACTTCTATTTTTCCTTTCTTCGATGAAGGCTATGTCCATAGCCCGCTAAAATGTTTCTCCCACATTCATTAGTCCGAAAGGAATCTTGGCATACATGAACGGCCCAAGGAGGGTAGATGTTTTTCTCCTGCCTGTGCATTACCATATCCGGGATTGTAGCCTGAGAAACCATCAATCATCATGGATATTCTGAAGCAACTTGACCTTCTGCAATATGGGCTCCATGTTGGGCAAGGGATAATTATCCTCCTTGAGCTCCTTCTGCTCGTGTTCCCTAAATCAACAATGTATTCAGATTTCTCCACCTTTCTTTCTTACTAGGACCAAGTTGGCTACCCAAATGGAGTATCTCAGGGACAATGATTCTAGCATCCAAGAGTTTTTCAATTCCCTCCATGACAAAAGCAAAGATGATTTATCTGTCTCAGGTTTTGCTTGAATGGCTTGGCCTCCTCTTCGAATCTTGTGCTCAATGAATGATGTGTGTCATACGCCTTGAGGTCTCTATAGGTCCATGCAAACACATCAAGAAACTCCCTCAGCAACTCAATAGATATTCGGCGTTCTGCTCCTTAGTCAAACTCCTTTGATAGCTTGACCAATTTAGGCCCCTCAAAAGTTTTCATGTTGCATTCAGTCAGGTCATCATCATCACCGAACCTTATGACTACCAATATCATTCTCATCGGAATAATCTTCTAATGGAATCACCTTTTGGAATGTGATTGCTCTATATCGAATGATCCGGTGATCAATTTATTCACAAATTCCCCGGTGGTGGTCAAGCTCTCCGGCAAAGATCGTGACTCTCATCTATGTGTGGATGGAAAGTTATCAATAGATTGAAGAATTTTTTTAATCTCCTCATCATCCTCAAATACCTTCAATGTTTGACATTGTCCTGCGTGAGGGTCTATACTTGGCTTCAACATCGACTCAACAATGGGTGACGAGGAACCTCGGCATACTAGTCATGGAAAGCTAAAAGGTCAGGGAGTATTCTCTTCCCTCGTAATGTAGGAAGATTAAAGGCCAGGAAGAAACTATCAATTAGATTCCATACCTTGTTCTTGTAATTCTTGAGCCAAGGATTCTTAGCTATATAACGCTCCTAATTGTTGACAATCAACAACTCGTGGTCCCCAAATCACGATATTATCTCCCTTTATTTGCATCCGCTACGTGAGTTCTTTAACCCTGCAATCCTAGCTTCATATTCTACAATAATACAGGACTTCAAATTCCATCTTGTATGACGAAGATATGGTCTCTTGACAGGGAAATATGAAAACCACTCCGGCACCAAAACCTATACTGGAGGAAGCTCCATCAAAGAAAATCTCCAAAACAGAGGTGGTTGGAGGGTGTGTCTCCTGATTAAGAATGGGTTTCTTTTTATCATCATGGGGCGCTGGAGCTGGGGTGGTTGTAGTAAACTAGAGCCTAAATCGGTATCCAAAGCATAGATGGGGTGATTAGTAGGCTATTTCACTACCATTATGTAGGTTGGAATGGGCTTCTCCTGCATACTCTATGTTCCTCCAAAGACCGGAATGGTGGCATATGTGAGATCCATCTGCAAGGTTCCCCAAGTCTCTTTATCCAAGACCTTGACACCAAAGCATGCCAAACTTGGGGGAACATCAAATACTACAATATCCATGACCATACTCTTCATGGGCAACCGAAACAACGTCACAACAAGATCTTTGATGACACTAAGACACTGTACCTTCCTTGAATAAAAAGAATAAATATTTCCATAAGGTCTAGTGATCTAGAAACCCAATTTTTCCATAATAATCTTAAGCATAACGTTATGGGAAGCTCCAAAGTCTAACATACAATTATGAAACAACTGGTCATGTATATTCAGGGATGTGTAGAAGGGAGGGATGAGTCATCTATGTCTTCACCATGGGGACCTAGGACAACTGCATGCCTTTCATCTTGAGGTTTATGGAGTCAGTGGAGAGGCAGGCTTTGACTTTACAGCTCAAAGAAGTACCCCTGAATTCCCCATGTTAATTAACTCAGTGAGTGGCACGTGAATTGTGGATTTTGAATTTCATGTTCAAATGGAAAGAAGACATAGGCTTTGGGATTTCTAATTCCCCGTGGAACATGATTATGGACAATGGGGAGAGAGGTTGGGCCTTCTAACCTTTGTGGTTGTCTGCTACCTCATCAACAGGATTCTCTGCCCTAAAGGACTGCTCAGGAACATCAGGCACTACTTTCCTTTTCTTGGAACACAGATCATACCTACCTTGGCCGCCACTAACCTTGTCTCCCCTTGCTCAATTCATTCAGCTAACCATCCATGAGAGACTCCTCATAAGAAGTCTGAGTGAGATGAGGGAAAGGAGGAGCTACTTCTAGAGAGTGGATTTTAGGCTCGTGCTCGCCTCAAGCTTCATCACCGCTAGTAAATTTTTCCGTAGCAGCCCCTAATTATTTTATCGCTCTATCTCTTCCCCTCTCCGTATTAGCCTGGGAGTGATATTACTTGGCCTCTCGAACCATATCTATTCTCAGCTGGTCCGAGGGCCCTTGTACATTTTCTTCCTTCCACCTTTAATCTATCCATCTCTTCTTTCATAAATTTCATCACCTGGGTCAACTCATTCGCTTGAGGGTGAGGCAATGATGGGGCCGGGTTGAGGCCTCCCACTTTCCTTCTTCTGCCCTGCCAGCTCTGATTCCCCGCCTATCATCCGCTAGTATGCTGATTCCACTTCTATAGTCAGATCTTGCATCCGGAGCTAGTGGCTCTTCTTCAATAAAAGATTTAAGTCGTGGTCAAATGCACCAAAGATAAAAGAAACTGCTTTATGCTTCCGAGCTTTACTGCAGAATCTTGTTATACATCCATTGAATCTTTTGGAGAAGTAAAAGACAAACTCTCCTTCCATTTTATTCAAAACCCCAAACTCTGTCATGTAATATATGTACTATTTCCTATCTCCCCACCGGTGAAAATATATCCAGCCTCAATTCCAAAGAATAGATCCAAGGGCTGGCCCTCTAAACCATTTTCTAACCCTCACCATCCAAGATTTGGAAAAAGACCCTCATCCAAACATCTTCATTTTCTAAAGGCCGAGGTTGTATGAATAACTGCAAAAGCAAATGCCCTCTCAAGAAGCTATGTCTCCCTCCCACCGAATCCTTGGGCATACCTCCAAGTAGTCTCCAGCAGGAGAGGATTCATAGGATGTTGTAGGATTAAAGGAGCATATCTCGCAGCGACTATAGCATCCATCTCCGGTCGAGGGGGATTAACACCAGCCATAGATGTTAGGTAGATGAGAACTCTGAGGAGAAGGAGTATGGACGGGATATGTTGGAACAGAGGTTCTCACAGGAGACAAGGGGGAAAACAGAGAAGTCTACCGGGCCAGAATGCTAACGCTTCTTTCCACAGCGAGTAGAGATAAGAGGAGGCGGGTGAAATCTCTCTAAAATGTTGGTGCAGTTGAAGCTCTGTGGAAGGGGAGTGATTGCTGATCTCTCCTCCTCATCAGACCAGAGGAGAAAACTCAGCGTGAAACCACCCCGGAATCAAAACCGGAAACCCTAAGGAGGTTGATCAGGAAACCGAGGAAGAAAGTGGAGTTTTTGGCGTAAGGTGGGGAAACAATTGCCGCCATGGAAACTTCTTTTCAGAGCTCTTCCCCTTTACATCAGCCTCCAAGACAGCTTCAGGTGTCGCAAGAGGAAGGTGTGGATGAGACCGCGTAAATCGGCCTCTCAAGCCACGCTTGAAAGAGCGTGTCTCCCAACGAGTCGTGAACAATGGAGCTGCCGCAATGAGAAATTGCCCGATATCTGATACATCTTCATAATCAGTTGATCTTTGTCATTCAACTCCGGTGTTCAACTTCATCCCCGGCAACGCCACGCTTAAATGTTGGAGCCGGAAGTCACTCCTCGATTGTTTGGTGTGAGCAGATTCCGACACCCATCAGTTTAATGTCATCGCATTTGCTTGAAAGGGTGGATCGAATGGAGGAAGACTCAACAATGGTCTCAACCTTTAAACTAGGCCGTAATGCATGAACGAAAGTGAGGCTCCTGATAAACTTCAAACGTTGAGTCGCAGCCGAAGGGTGAGTAGGGGAAGACTTGCATGAGAAGAGCGCGAAGGTCTATCACAAACATCAGGTTCACTGCATCGGAGAAGAAAGTATTCGAACGCAAGATCATTTTAGATTCAAACACATAAACCGCAGAATACACCAATGTCACAACAAATCCTTTATCATAACAAGATTGTAATAATCCACGCCAATCGATCATGAACTCTCCGACATAAGATGAAACAAAGATGAAAAAGAGAACTTATCGGTTATAAACCAAGAAGTCTCAAACACCGGGCTACATGACTCCAAGGCTAGAGTGTTTGGTCAAACTTTGCTACCGGGAGCTTAGCTCTACCCATCGATCGACATACAAAAAATGGAGAAAAAACGCCATATACTCAAACTAACAATAGCAACAAGATTGAGACGTAGCATTGAAATATTTACGTCTGCATGGCTTCTGACAACACGAGCTGCAATCTTTGAATGGTCGCGCAACTTATGGCGTGACGCTGACGATCTTCCTGGACAACTTCTTTCGCGACTCCCACGCGCTCCTTTAATTCACTCAAGTGTAACCCTTCCCATTGGCGGTGAGACGGTATGTTCAACCACCATCGACCACCTTTTCAAAATCGGCTTTGGGATTGAGGATGATCCCACAACTCAAAGACTTCTTTGGGATATGGAAGACTTCTCACACACCGGAATAACCTAAGGGCTTTGGTGGAGAGGTAATACACTACCACGGAACGGCATGGAAACGTGGGGATGGGTAATCGACATGAGGGACGGAAGAGATATGAGTATACCGACGAGGGACACATGGCAAGCGGCGAGTGGACGACGAGAAGGAGGGAGGACCATGTGGACCAAAGAGGGGAGGTGAAGAGTGACACACCAAAGCATTTAGAGTGAGAGAGGTGGGAAAGGAGGATGACATGATGAGAGAAGGACCCACACCAGTTAAACCCAGAGTGGTTGAGTAGGATGGGGTTGTCCAAGCGTTGTTGATCCGGGCACGCAATTCACCGGCCGAAAGTCAGCTATTTTGATTTCAGACTGCCAAAGTTAGAAAGGCGTGGGGTCCGAATGGTCTCTATCGCTGATCTCGGCGGTTAACTGGACCGTTGAGTTGTGCTCATGATTCCGACTCCCCTCACGCTCCGGCTCCCGCTTAAAGGTTGAAAGGCAAGGGGGGTCCGGAATTTGTTGTGCACCGTTGATCTAGACGCACAAATTCCAGCCATCCAAAAGTGATTCTCGCTTAACGTAGATGCACTCGTGCCCAAAACTTAGGATAAGTGGGTTTTGACCCATCCTTTTACATTTTAACCCCTTTACAAGAAATGTCGCTAACACAATTTATGAGGGAAACTTGGATGTAGAGAAGCTTCTAGAATGGATTAGAGCTCTAGACACATACTTTGACTATGAATATGTCAAGGAGGACAAGAAAGTCAAGCATGTTGTCACGAGATTGAAGGGACATGCAACATTGTGGTGGGATGAACTACAAGCTGACAGATGTTGCAAGGGCAAGCAGAAGATCAAGAGCTGGGACAGAATGATCGCAAATATGAAGGCAGAATTCATCCCCAGGGACTATCAAATTACTCTGTTCAGGAGGATGCAGAACCTGAGACAGAAGCTGATGACAGTGAAAGAATACACTAAGGAATTCTATAAACTGAACATCAGGGCAGGTCATCGGGAGAGCGATGATGAAAATGTTTCCAGATA
>SNQJ01S0250984.1:0-12833 GCA_010110895.2 Picea sitchensis | reverse complement strand
TTCAATGTCTAGGAGTTATCAAAGACCTGGTCGTGACCTTGTTTCAGTTGCCCATGAAAAGTGTGGTCATGGATGTTGTAGTGGTTGATGTCCCCCCCAAGTTTGGTATGTTGTTATCAAGATCTTGGATAAAAATGATGGGAGGAACTTTGTAGATGGACCTCACATATGCTACTATCCTAGTGTTTGGAGGAGAGCATAGGAGGCTATACAGAGAAGCCCAATTGGCCTATATAATCAATGATGAAGCCAATCCTACCAACCATCCTATTTTTTCCTTGGACATTGATTTAGGTTATAGTTTACTACAACTCACTCATGCTCTCGAGCCTCCTCTTAAACTCAGAAAGCAGCCCACCACTCCTCATGAATTTTCTCCCCCCATCTCCCTCGTCTGGAAAATGTTTTTTGATGGAGCCTCTTCCAGGGAAGGCGTTGGAGCTGGGGTGTTTTTTGTGTCACCTGCTCAAGAAACCATGTCTCTTTCATAGAAGCTAGAATTTGAAGCTACTAACAATGTGGCAGAATACAAAGCTCTTATTCTAGGATTAAGAGCTGCAAAGGAAATGGGAATTCATAAATTAGCAGTGTTCGGGGATGCAGAGTTGGTGGTCCAGCAGATTAGAAACGCTTACCAAGCCAAGCATCCTCGACTCAGAATTTATAGAAATGAGGTATGGGACTTAATTGACAGTTTATTCTTAGCATTCAACATTTATTTTGTCCCAAGAGAGAAGAACACAGTGGCAGATTCCTTGGCTACATCAGCAAGCAATTTCAAAGTACCCTTGCCGCCCAAATTCAGATATTATGTGGAAGTAAAATACAGGCCCTCCATACCTGACAATGTCAAACATTGGAAGGTATTCAAGGATGATCTCGAGATCAAGAAATTCTTGGAGACTGTTGAAGAATTTTCAGAGATGCATGTTGACCAAGACTATGTCTCTGAAGAAAAGCTTGATGGGGGTAATTTTCTGAATAAGATTGCAGAGCATAACATTGTGCAGCTCCCCAGCAACCATATTCCAAGGGGACTAGTTCCTTTGGAAAGGATTTTTGATAGAAATGATGTGTCATTAAAAGGGGAGATCTCAGAGGATGATGCTGGTACTATTCAGTGCAACATTGGCACTGAGAGTGATCCCAGGTTTGTCAAATTATCAAAAAGTATGACAAAGGAGAAGAGGTCTGAATACGCTAGACTTATGAGGGAATTTGCTGATGTGTTTTCCTGGACCTATGAAGATCTCAAAACATATAAAACTTCTGTTATTGAGCATAAAATCCCATTGAAAAGGGAGCCAAAGCCATTTAGGAAGAAGCTAAGACAGATCAATCCTATGTTGCTGCCTATTATGGAGAGGGAAGTGAAAAATATGCTACAGGCCCAGATCATCGTACCACTGAGATATTCAGAATGGGTGTCCAACTTGGTACCAGTAAGGAAAAAGAATGGAGAAATCAGACTTTGTGTAGACTTCAGAAACCCGAACAGGAGCTCACAGAAGGATAACTACCCCTTACCAAATATGGAACATATACTGCAGAGGGTAACAGGAGCATCCAGGATGTCCATGATCGATGGTTTCTCTGGCTACAATCAAGTCTCTGTTCTGCCTGAGGACAGGGAAAAGACAACATTTACCACTCCATGGGGCACATTCATGTATGTCAGGATGCTGTTTGGATTAATGAATGCAGGGGCAACGTTTCAACGTGCCATGGACATAGCTTTCATTGGGGAAAATGATAAATTTGTGGTCATCTATCTGGATGACATCACAGTATTTTCAAAATCTGATAAAGAACACTGTTGTCATCTCAGGAAGGTTTTCCTGAAATGCAGGAGTTTTGGCATTTCATTAAACCCCAAGAAATCGCTTTTCACCATGCAGGAGGGAAAGTTACTAGGCCACATAGTATCAACGGAAGGAGTCAGGGTCGATCCTAGTAGAGTTGAGGCAATACAAGCCTTATCAATCCCGAGGTCCAATCTTTCCTTGGTAAGATTAATTTTTTGAGGAGATTTGTTCCTAACTTTGTTGAGGAGGTAAAACTTATAACAGCCATGTTAAGGAAAGGAAATGAAGCGAGGTGGACTTCTGAATCGTGAAATTCCTTTGAGAAAATAAAGAAGGCCCTGACTAAAGCCCCTGTACTTATCAGTCCTGATTACTCAAAGTATTTCCTTATTTTCTCCTTTGCCTCACCTGACACGGTGGCTATTGTTTTACTACAGACAAACGAGGTTGGATTAGAGCAGCCTATTGCCTATTTCAGCCGAGCATTGAGGGATGCCAAAGTCAGGTATGACACTATGGAGAAGTAGGCCTATGCCCTGGTAAATGCTCTCAAGGCATTTAGAATCTATGTCCTATAGTAAAAAATCATCGCTTATGTCCCCTCAGCTGTTGTTAAAGACATTCTTATTCAGCCTGACATAGACGGGAGAAGGAGTAAGTGGATAGCCAAGAATATGGAATTTGACCTGGAAATAAAGCCTACCAAATTGATCAAAGGTCAAGGTTTAGCCAAGATGTTGGCTGAAGCCAATTGCCAAGCTTTGGGGGTAAGTTTCATCAACGAATGCTCAGGAATTCAGCAAGGTCGACTATCTGAAATAGACCCTCAAAGGGAGCCCCCATTGGCTCAATGTCCCTGGTATAAGGATGTCATATACTTTCTGCAAGAGTTGCAGCCTCCAAACATCCTACAAAGAAACAAGGAAAAATCTCTAAGGCTCAAAGCAGTCAGATACTGCCTCATCGATCAAGTTCTTTATTGGAAAGACCCCCTGGGGTTTCTTTTGAAATGTGTAGATCCGCAAGAGGCTGACAGGGTCATAGTTGAATTTCACGACAACCTATGTGGAGGGAACCATTTCTGGAAAACCATAGCCTACAAAATCCTCAGGGATGGATACTACTGGCCCACCGTATTCACTAACGTCTGCAGAAGGGTTCGAGCTTGCACCAAATGTCAAATATTTGCAGGAAAACAATAGCTCAAGTCTCTGTCATTAAATCTTGTGGTTGTTTCAGGACCTTTCCAGCAATGGGACCTATATTTCATTGGGGAAATTCACCCCACTTCCAATGGGCAGCACAAATGGATCCTGACTGCTACCAATTTCTTCACCAAGTGGATTGAAGCTATCCCCACGAGGAGTGCTTCCCACAAGGTAATCATTGGATTCCTGGAAGACCTCATCACAAGATTGAACTTCCCAAGTAAGATTTCCACTGATAATGCAGCCTCTTTCAGGGCTGAGCCGTTAGCCAAGTTCTGTGAGCCATTCGGTATCAAACTGATTCACTCCACCCCATGCTATCCCCAAGGCAACGGTTTAGCAGAGTCCTCCAACAAAGGTCTGATAAGGATCATCAAAAGACTGTTGGAAGACAATAAGAAGGCCTGGCATTCAAGATTGAAATTTTCTCTATGGGTCGATCGAGTGACCACAAAGAGATCCATAGGTGTCTCTCCTTTCCAATTAGTCTATGGAGAAGAGGCTATTTTTCCTTCTCATTTAGCCATTCTTGTAGAACAATTCCTACAGGATCATCAAGAGGATCCTGATGACATGATCAGAAGAATTCATAAGCTAGTGGAAGTCCAGCAGGCCAGGGAGCAAGTAATGGGCAAAATTCAGGACCATCAGCAAAGGATCAAGCAGGTTTTTGATAAGAAGGCCAAGAAGGAAGAGTTTCAGATAGGACACTTGGTACTAAAATGGGATGCTCCTAAACAAGATAAAGGCAAGCATGGAAAATTTGAATCCCTTTGGATCAGGCCTTTCAAAGTATCTGAAGTATTCTCGAATAACACCTACAGGGTACGTGATTTGAAGGATCAAGACGTTTTCAATGGCCCTGTGAATGGGCATTTCCTAAAAGGATTTTTCTCGTGAGCTGCACATGGCGCTTTCACGGTTGTAAATATTGTTTTTCTTTCCGTCTTTAAGTTTTAAATAAATGACCCCATAGCCCAACAGCAAGGTAGTGGAGCTGCAAAATGAGTCCTTAGAGCATCACAGGGATGACTCTATCCCCCATGGAGCCTAATGTTAGTAAGATTTCTTGTCCTGGGCACAAGAGTATTCAGGTCTGCAAGTTGCACAAGAAACACCCAAGCGCAACATGAAAAAATCTTGCTTCAGGCTTCCAAGCAAGTAAGTGGGCGAAATTACATTGTCAATGGTCCAGATTCATCCATAAGAGTAGATCGACGGTTGGCGGGAAATCACGGTTAGCGGAGTTACACCGAGATTAGCGCAATGGATAGAGCCCATATTGTGTGCAGGAAAGGATAGCAGTCATCCATCCAAAGGACGCGTGGCGCGATATCTAGTCATGTCAGTGTTTCGACATTCGGGAGTTCGAAGGGTGAGAGTTCCATGTCATTCTACATCTTGAAACCCCGAACCCCGAAGCATCGAAAGAGTGCAAAGTCGGGCCCACAGTATCACGGACCAGTCTTAGCCGTCCATCCAAAGGGGACACCTGGTGCATGATTAGGCTCCTTTCCTTTTTTCCCATCGCGATTTCAAAGTGAAAGGAGTAGCTCCTTCATATCCCTGAGGTGCGAAGTGCCAAGAGCGTCCAGGACCCAGGCCCATAACATCACTGAGTGAGTTTAGGACCGTCAGATATGAGAGGGACGCGTGGCGCCCAATTAAGCCATCTTGGCGTTTCACTCATTGTGACTGTGATAAGCAAGGATCAACTCCTTCCTATTCACGAATGTCGAAAGTGCCTTTGAGAATAAACATAGGGTCATAGCCCATGGTCACTTGGGAAATAAGAAGAGTTGTGCAAAAGGGGACAAAGGTGTCGAGTCTAGTCACAGAAAGGATCATTGTGAGCTCCAGGTGCCATCGGATTCGACCTCAATCCTGGTTTTTGCTTGGAGTAAATGAAAGTGAGAAGGGGTGGTTGAAACCTCTCCTCATTCATTAAGTGTAAGGTATGGAGGGTCTGGCAAGATATCTGCTCGAGAAGGTCTTGTGTACCAATTTTTCCAAAGAATCCATGCTGAGTCCTCGACTAGTCAGAGAGGTCTGCACATGCTAAATCGGCACTTCATGGCTCAGCTACTCCCCTTACAGGAGCCATGCGCAGTTAAGGTGGCGTCTGACGAAGAATATCTGTCTGAATTTGGCTGAAGGGACACCAAGCCTTGGATGACTGAGCACACCTCTATTAAGAAAAATTTTCTGAGTATATAGACTCAGTCTTTGTATTTTGTAATGATCGATGGTTGAGCAAGGCTCCTGATTGTAAAATATTTAATGAAGCACTGGTTATTTTGGTTATGTATTAACATCTGAGACTTCTTTCCTTATGAATGTCAGCTTCTTTCCATGTCTTTGTTTATACTATATTAGAACATCTCGAAATTGGAGGATCCAGTCGAGTTCTAGCTGTTATAGGATGATGTAGGTTGGATCACTGTAACAGCTGCATGGTCTCTAATCAGTGTTGTGATTTTCTCAACGCTGAATGACTTGGAATTGGAGGATCCAGTCATGTCACCCCTTCAGTTACCCAAAACTCTGAACCAAGAGGATCTTGCACTTAGAGTTTTTCTTCTCCAAACTGCTAAAAGGACTGTTTCCCAAGGTAGTTTTGCTCACTCCTCTCACCAAGTCTTCCACCTACCCATTTTACAATCAACTCACTAACTGAAGTTAGATCAAGACCTCCTTTGTTCTTTACATACCAGACCTGGTCCCTGAGCTAGAGTGATTATGTCCTGGGTCTCTATCCATTTGATCATCCATTAAACTATCGTGACATAAAACTGATGGGCGTTGGGCTCTTCTCCTGCAAGTAATCCAGGAGTGACTTCTGACACTAACAAATACCATACAATATACCATAATATATCATCAATGGAGTGTATCAACCATATGCCAAGAACATGTGTTAATTGTGTACCAACCATATGCCTATACAAACATGCCAACCATGTGCCACAAACAAGTGTCATATCACTAATGATATACCTCTACCATGAACCAAGTGCCACATCCATGTATCTCAACCATCAATATATCAACTAAGAATCATAACAAGTTTCTCAACTATATCATCCCATACATCATGTACCAGAGCAAGTGCATCAACCATGCACCAAAACTCAACAAGATGAGCTACAATCAAGATGTGTTTTCATACCTGTATGCCATATCAACCATAAACCATGTGCCAATCATATTGCTAGCAAATGCCTCTAACAATGTACCAAATATGTACCAATCACGCATCAACTATAGATCAAGCTATGACTCATCAATTATGTACAACATAACCAATTCATCAACTCATCAACTATATGTACCAATATGTAGATCAACCACATGGAAAATGCATTGATGCAGTAGCATCACTCCAACCCAACTACGTGCCATCTAGCCAACACATCAAGCGTGCATTCAATGGAAGGAGAGAGGCGTAGCCCTCTTGTTTTTCAAATTTTGAAAAATTGTATTAAATGTTGTAAGGCTGGTAGACTCAAAAGCCATGCATGTGCGCAGGCTTTAGATAAAGTTTTGCTTAAATGGTTGTAAGGCTGAGATCTAGATCTGATTCGGACTAGACAACCATTCAATGTAATTGAATGTAATTTAATGAGAGTTGGTGAGATGGAGGGAAGAGCTCGAGAAGCCCCTCTTTGTAAAAAGATCTTCTTTGAATCTAGATTTAATTCGAGGAGAGAAGAACAGAAAGAATAGGGAGAAGAGAGGAAGTCATGACTCTATTGCAGTCTGAGATCACATTGTTAAGAGGCATTTCATATTAATACAATCATAGCAGTTTTTCTTGTATGTTGTTGTTCATGTGTTTGTGATTTCATGAATGAATGTCTTTATGTGTTGATGATATGTTGTAGATGTATGTTATATGTGCATTTCCAAGGATAGATAGATTTTCCTATCTAAGAGTTCTTTGATTTCAGGTTTGGGTTCTTTGTGGTTTCATGCAAGAGTGCATGATAGAGTACTGCAGTCTCTGAAAACCAGTGCAGGAGTGCACTTATGAATTCTGCAGAATTTCAGACAAAGACATGCCAGGAGGTCGCACTAGCTAAAGTCATTGACTCAAGGAGGAATCCTTAAGGTTGTTGAACACCTTGAAGGAGAAACTGTGTAGAGGAGGGCACAGAGAGAAGACTGAATGTCTGAAGTTCTGTGAATCTCTTCCAAGAGGGAATTCAGCAAGTGCATAGAGTGTACAGAAGAATTATATTTCGAGTTCAGCGAGAAAACAAAATCACTGAGGATTCTGTGGAAGCTCTTCTAGGAGGGCATTGAGAAGTTGCATAGAGTGCACAGAAGGACTCTTTTCGAGTTCTATTGGGAAGAGAAGTTTCAAGGAGAGACACTCACAGAGTTACTGAATACTCTGTTAAGCTCAGCAAGGAGGGCTTGAGCAGAAGGTCGTCAAGAGGACACCGGATTTCCCTTTGAGGACACAGAAGGGCGAGTCCCCTAGAGGCTCGAGTAAACAAAGCTCAGGAAGGATAGTGCCTTAGTGCACTGAGTAAAAACAGAGTGAGAAGAAGGTCCAGAAACCCTTTGAGGTTTCACAGTCGACAAATCTCAGGAGGGATAGTGTTTCTAGAACACATGCGATATCCAAAGGAATTGAGCTCGCAGAGCGAGAAAAGATCGAGGCCTTTGAAAACTTGAAAGTCTTACATGTCCGGAAGGAGGTGAGAAAGCTCAGGAGGGAGCTGCCATAGCAGTTGGATCAGTGATAGAAATTTGGATCTGGATCATCAAATTTACATCCAGATAGCAGAAGGAGGGTGCCAAGTCATTGGCCAGAAGTATTTGAGAAGCAACAAAAGCCGTTGATCCCCCTTTGGAGTGGAATTTTGGCATTTCGACATTTCAGGGTTCGGCATTTTTGCAATTCCAATGACAAGGAGCCAGGGAACTTTGTGTTGAAAACCCCAAAGTCATGAAATGAGATGTGTCTTTGGAGTAGGGTTGTGGTCATGGAGGAAGCAGTTACATGGATCGAGATTTGGTCAGGGGCTAATCGTTGTTGAACCCATTTCGGCATTTCGGCATTTCGAGGTTCGGGAAGTAGAGGAGGCTGTGATTTTGGAATCGAGAGTTTCAAACTCCTGGTTCACAAAATCCTAAAATATCCAGAACCATCGGATCGAGGAAAATCTCAACTGTAGATCATGTGGGACGTGAGGCTTCGGGAATTCAGGAATCAAAGTTTTGAAAGGTAAGGAAACTCTCTGCTGTGGATTTTCGCGAGTCGCGAAATCCTGAAGAGCGAAAGGAATAGGACTCAATCCTTGGTGGAGGGTCATATGATCCCATAGAGTTGAGGGACAATAGTCGTTGGGCCCCAATCGGGTTTCGGGGTTTCGAGACTCAAGACGTAGAGTTGCATGGTCAACACAACTCCCGAAATGACAAAGAGAGAAATGTTGAAAGGTGGGTCCCAAGTATCAGTCAGAGGATATGTGTGGCATAAGTGAAAGGAGTGGTCAAGGTTCGGCGAAAATCCTGAAAGGCCATTGATCTTGCCAAAGGAGA
Organism: Picea sitchensis; assembly: GCA_010110895.2. Taxonomy (NCBI): domain Eukaryota; kingdom Viridiplantae; phylum Streptophyta; class Pinopsida; order Pinales; family Pinaceae; genus Picea; species Picea sitchensis. The sequence goes on along the minus strand of SNQJ01S0250984.1, from coordinate 4,267 downwards.
AATTTCAAAATTTGGGGAATCATAAGGGAAGAGGAACAATTGTTGGTTGTTTGCTCAAGTCCTGAAAGGCCAAAATTAGTGGATGACAAGTGGTGTGTGTTTGGTGCATTGAAGGAGTCAACCTTCATTGACATTTTGAGTTTCAAAGGTTGAAGAGTCAAGGAACTTAAATCAGGATTTGCGAAGTCATGAAATCCAAAATTCCTTTTTCGGTAAAAGTCTTGATCATATTTGTTGATTAGGTGTGTAGAGTTAGTGTCCTGTGTTTGATCACGCAGGCATAACTCATAAGGACCTGTGGATACACCCTTGTGTGTGAGAGATATTCCCTGTGGGGAAAATTGAAGAGTCAATCTGACTCAGGGAAAGGTTTAGAAAAATCCTAAGACCGGGAGGTCGCACAAAACTTACTGAGGCAGGGGGTGTTGCACCAATTGTGGTATCAGAGCTTGATTTTATCTATATATTGTAGGCAGAGGGAGCTAGAGGAAAAGGAAGACAGAGTGTTGAAGCTCTATGATGATTGTTGCAAGGTGCACAACAGTCAATAGACAGTCAGGAGGACTGTAGGAAAGGCTAGAAGCACTCACGGTTGCAGAGTGACAACAACAAGTTTTCTAGGAGGGTAGATAGGAAAAGGAAGATGGCTACTGAAATCCATGGATGCGGTGGAAAGAAGAACCATCAGCAGTAGAGAAAAGATGAAATGGATAAAGAACTCATTGAGGTGAGGGCAAGGATGGAAGAGCTTGCACTGCGGGTGCAGCAGAACACAAAGTACCATTGGGTGTATGAATGGCCTCTGAGGAGGAAAGAAAAGTGGCCAGTCAAGAAATTGTTGGCCAAAGGATACTGAAGGTTGTTAATAGGATGGTTGAGGCATGTTGAATGCCTCAGAGGTGAACAGGAAATGGTTCACATCTTTGAGCCAGAAGCTAGGATAAATCTCAGTAATGATGAGGAGGAAAGATCACTGGAAGATCTCGTGAGCTACCAAGAAGGTAGTGAAGAAATTTCAGGTTTCAATAAGAAGAGGTCACAAAATGATCTCAAAGACTGCCAGGAGGGAAGAACAAAACATTTAGGTTTTTGGGAGGACAATGAGATGAGATCGTTGGAGGATATCATAGACTACTAGGAGGGCAGAGAGGAAATCCCATATTTCCAGGTGGGTAAGGGAGAGAAGATGAGGCCACATGAGATTCTCATGAACTCAAAGTTGAGTTCGAATCAGTGATAGGAGCTGACAGAGAAGGAATATCAGAAGAGCGTTCTGTTGATTGGCGGGATAAGAGTATTCATACCAAGCAGCTGAGTGGAGGCCAATGCATAGGATGAAGGTGCAGCAGAGGAAGAAGGATAGAAGCAGAAATTGTCACGAAAGAAGAATTGGGGCAGATATCAGGAGATACCCCAGTAGAAGGAGAAGAAGATGAGCATTCAAAAGAATGGCTCAAAGATTTCAGCCAGGTAGCTGAAACAAGGACACCTGCAACACTGAAGCTGACAACAGAAGAAGAGCATCCAGATGAGGTACTCAATCCATGGGAGAAGGAGCTATAAATGTTAGAGGATTGGTTGAACAATTCAGAACCAGTAGATGACTGTTGAGAGAAGACAGTCATGTATATGTTAGTAGAGGAGAATTTTGAGGAATTGCTCAAAAATTTCAGCTAGGGAGCTGAACAGTTGATTATGACTGCAATGCCGAGGCATGCAGTAGCAGGTGAAGGAAAATTCCATTTTAATGAGAAGCTAGAGGAAGCTGGAATTCAATCAGCGCAAGGGGAAATGGCAAAAGAAAGTCTGTCAGAGAAGGTGACTGAACAACAGGTCAGTAAAAAAGATAAGACTCTAGAGATGAATTTTGCAATAGGGTGGCAAGTTGAGGCCACAGAGGAAGAAGATGGCATGGGATATCTAGCTGATCTACCCATTTGCATGGAGGAAGTGCAGTGGAGCAGGCTGCAAAAGGAGAGCCATCCCTGGGAGCAGCTGGATGAGATAATTATCAGAAGGATGATGATCAGATCAGCAGAAGCGGTCAACAAAGGGAATTTGAGCAGAGGAGAACCTTCCACAGCAGCAGGGCAGCAGAAGCAACAACAACAACGAAGCGATGGAGCATATGGACATCTCCAAAGAACTGTTTGGGATCTAGGTGGATTTCGACAGCCATGATGGGAAGCTCATGAGCAGGATCTCATGAATTTCTCACAGCAGAGGATTATGATGCAGGAGCATCACTCCAACCTAGCTACGTGCCAACTAGCCAACACATCAAGTGTGCATTCAATGGAAGGAGAGAGGCACAACCCTCTCATTTTTCAAATTTTGAAAAATTGTATTAAATGTTGTAAGGTTGGTAGAGCCAAAAGCCATGCATGTGCACAGGCTTTAGATAATTTTTTCCTTAAATGGTTGTAAGGATGAGATCTAGATCTAATTCGGACTAGACAACCATTCAATGTAATTGAATGTAATTTAATGAGAGTTGGTGAGATGGAGGGAAGAGCTCGAGGAGCCCCTCTTTGTAAAAAGATCTTCTTTGAATATACATTTAGTTTAGGGAGAGAAGAACAGAAAGAATAGGGAGAAGAGAGGAAGTCATGACTCTGTTGAAGTTCGAGCTCACATTTTAAAGAGGCATTTCATATTAATACAATCATAGCAATTTTTCCTGCATGTTGTTGTTCATGTGTTTGTGAGTTCATGAATGAATGTCTTAATGTGTTGATGATATGTTGTAGATGTATGTTAGATGTGCATTTGCAGGGACAGATATATTTTCCTATCTGAGAGTTCTTTGATTTCAGGTTTGGGTTCTTTGTGGTTTCATGAAAGAGTGCATGACAGAGTACTGTGGTCTCTGAAAACTAGTGCAGGAGTGCACTTCTGAATTCTATGGAATTTCAGACAAAGATGTGCCAGGAGGTCGCACTAGCTAAAGTCATTGACTCAAGGAGGAAGCCTCAAGGTTGTTGAACACCTTGAAAGAGAAACTGTGTAAAGGAGGGCACAGAGAGAAGACAAAACATCTGAATTTCTATGAATCTCTGTAAAGAGGGCATTGAGCAAGTGCATAGAGTGCACAGAAGAATTCTATTTCGATTTCAGAGAGAAAATAGAGTCATTGAGGATTATGTGGAAGCTCTTCCAGTAGGGCATTGAGAAGTTGCATAGAGTGCACAGAAGGACTCTTTTCGAGTTCTAATGGGAAGAGAAGTGTCAAGGAGAGACACTCACAGAGTTACTGAATACTTTGTTAAGCTCAGAAAGGACGGATTGAGGAGAAGGTCATCAGGAGGACACTAGATTTCCCTTTGAGGACACAGAAGGGTGAGTCCCCTAGAGGCTCAGGTAAACAAAGCTCAAGAAGGATAGTGCCTTAGGGCACTAATTAAAAACAGAGTGAGAAGAAGGTAAAGAAACCCTTTGAGGTTTCACAATTGACAAAGCTCAGGAGGGATAGCGTTCCTAGAACACAGGCGATATCCAAAGGAATTGAGCTCGCAGAGGGAGAAAAGGTCGAGGCCTTTGAAAACTTGAAAGTCTTCCAATTCTGGAAGGAGGTGAGAAAGCTCGGGAGGGAGCTACAACAACTATTGCATCAACTGTTGGATTACTGAGAGGGGGGTTGGATCAGTAATAGCGTAATTATAATCCTTTTTCTTCAAATGTTATATCAATGTATAATTATTATCCAATAATGAGCAGTAAGAAATAAACAATCAAACACATACATAGTACACCAGTGTTTTACGTGGAAACCCAAATAAGGAGAAAACCACGAAATGATTTTTCTTTTATGTCTTGAAGAATTACATTCATTAGAAGCAACAACTTCCTTTGTTTTCCAGCTGCAACTGGAAGGAGGCTCCAACCCCCTATTTTCTTAGGCTACAACCTGAGGGAAGCTCCAACTCCCCAATTCTCTAGCTACAACTAGAAGGAGGCTACAACCCCCAATGTTCTCCGGCTACAAATGGAAGGTGGCTACAACCACCTGTCCTTTCCCCATCCTACCACCCTAAAGTAGAAGTAGAATGATGGAACCACTGTCACACTATCACTATGAGATATACCAATGTAAACTTGTACCAATAAATCTTAACCATGCATCAACAATGCATCAACCTGTACCTCAACCTGTAATCAACTTGTACCATAAACAAGTGCATCAACCATGTACCAACCTGTAATCAACCTGTACCATAAACAAGTGAATCCAACCATGTACAAAGTATGTACAAATCATTTGTCAACT
>SNQJ01S0250981.1:0-12833 GCA_010110895.2 Picea sitchensis | reverse complement strand
TATTTAAATAATAAAGTGAAGTGACAAAGTCAAGGAGGATTATTTAAATAATAAAGTGACAAAGTCAAAGAGGATTATTTAAATATTAAAGTGAAGTGACAAAATAAAAAACGATTATTTAAATAATAAAGTGAAGTGACAAAGTCAAGAAGGATTATTTAAATAATAAAGTAAATGGAGAACTTTCTAATTATGGAAAGCGGTTATAAGAAGGTTAACCCTAAAATGAGGAAAATGGTTTAAGTGGTCAAGTAGCTATTGGATACATGGACACGTGGCAAATTGGGCAAAGTTGGACATAGGTGACTATGTGGACAAAGTGGCCTAGAAGATGCTTCTAAGGAAGCTACTTGGAGAGTATAAATAATAAGCAAAGGTCTCTTGTGAAAATCATCTCTTGAGCATAGCTTGAAGATCTATTTTGAGTAAGAGAGGGATCGAAATTTCTCATGGACGCCAATGGAGACTTGAGTGTGATCTTATGCCAGGTTCTTGAAGTCTTAAGCAAGTTCCATATTTGGATTCTATGGGCTCAGATCTGCCTTAGAAACTTCAGTATGGTTACATAGTTGACTTGATATATACTCTTTCTTATTGTATGGTGAATGATTAAGGCATTCTTGGTATGGATGTTGTGATATGGTTATGTTGGTTGATTGATAGAGTGAGCATCACTCTTATAGTTCAGTACTGATATGATTGCCATAGTATACTAGTTTCTTATACATGATTAAGTAGCATTCATATTGTATGGTTGAGGAGCATGAGTAAGTTGTGGGAGAACATATATGTGTTGTGATTGATTATGGTTCAGATTGGACAATGAAAGACTGGTAGGACGCGTACATACGTGTGTTGCACTACTGACAGGTCACATACCTGTTGAAAGATTGGTATCTATTAAGGATTTATTCCTCTTCTCAATTGGTGTTGAGTTGTGTAATATGATTCTTTCATTGTAGAGTTGGTGCTCTTATGGAGTTTTAACTCTATTCAATTGTTGTTGATAACCCAATGATTGTAGTCTATAATAGAAAGAAAATTGTACATACATATTGTGTTCTTTGTGTTCCTTGTGGTGATGACTTATTGATGATATATGTTGTTGGTATATGTTTCTGATATATGTTCACATTTAACTGGTTATAAATGATAGCAATAAGTGATGAGTAAATGATGATTGCTAACTAAGAAGTTTTGTGAAGGGAAAAGTTGTAGAAAATATCTCTACATTGATTAACCCCCCCCCCTTTCAGTGTGGTCGGTGTTTCCAACAATTGGTGTTAGAGAAGGCCTTCACTATAATCCTTAACAAGCTTGGAGGATATCCATGGGCACATAAATGGATGATGAAGTTCCAATCCTTGATGAGGAAAAATATTCTACATGGAGAATAGAAATGATGGTGCATTTGAAGGAAATAGGAGCGGGTGTTTGGAAAGAATCTATTGGTGGAACAATTCCTTTGAAGAACAAGTCAAAGTTTACAACTCAAAGGGAACAAAAGAAGATTGATGCATTGGTTCTCAACACCATTCTTAGTGGAATCTCAAGTTATATCAAAGAAATCATGGGACAATGCACTTCCGCCAAGGATCTATGGCTAAATCTAGAGGAGACATTGTTGGCATGTTTACAGGCAGAATGTGCTTGTCATTGATGGCAAGAACAACAACGATGTTGCCAGGTTTACATGTAGAGTGTGCATAGAAATAAAAATAAAAAAGAAATAGAAGGTTTATAGGCAGAGTGTGCATGGAAATAACAACAACGAAGATTCAGAAGAACAAGCTCGAGAAGCTCAGGAGGAATAACATAGAGTTGCATGCATAGCGCAAATGTGCGCCAGGGTCGAGGGAAATTTTTTCCAAAGCTCAAGAGAGATAGAATTATGAGACATGCAGGCGAGATCCCCTACATCAAGGCTCGTAGAAGGATCAAAGGTCGCAGAACCTTTGACACTTAGAAATTCTTCCAAGTCGGGAGGATAGGTAAGCTCGGGAGGAGGAACGACAGTGGTTGTTGGATCACCAATCCCGAATACCCGATGACTATCAAATCAGATTCCATATAGGAGGAGAACACAAAGGAGGATATTAGACCTCTGTCGTTGGATTGAAGCACAAAGGACTAGCAACCGTTGGATCCAGTATAACTGCGAAGAGGATATTGGCCAAGAGCCATCCTCCAATTCCGCGAAATGCGAAATCACGATGAGATCTGAACCCTTGGATCCAAAGGACATGTGGAAAGAGGTTGGAATTTCGCTGACTCATGAGATGGAGAATTCAAAGGTGATAGTTGTAGGAACTCACGATATGCGAAGTCACGATATTGATCACAACCATTGATAAGAGGGAGAGATCTTGATCGTTGACCTGATATGAAGCATTTCAAATTTTCATGAGTTGGGATTTTTGAGGAAACTCATAGCAGGAGTTCATGATATGAGAAATTGCGACGCAACCCTCTTGACTTGGCCCCTGGTCACAGCTGGTGTTCACATTGATGAAGGTTAAGGGAGGAGCTAGCATGTCACTAGGATTTACAATGGAGATCACCAAAATCATTAAATTCTTTTTTGAATAGGGCTATGGTCACAGCCAGTGGTCACATCTATGGAAGAGAAGGGAAGGAGATAACGTTTCTAGTCTCCACCTCAGAGTTTCACGAGTTGAAATATTCAAGGCAACTCACAGCAGAAGACCGCGAAACGCGAAATCGCGAAACACCCTAGTGCTTGGCCCCAGGTCACCGCCAATGGTCATGTTAAAGGAAGGGGCTTAGCAAAAAAATCTAACACCCATTGTGGATTTTTCTTAGGAAGGGAATAGGTGTGAAAGACATGAGCACGAGAAGATACTGATTGTAACTAAAGAATTTGAAGAATCTCAGGGTGATTGCCAGAGAAGATGAAGAGTATTGAGGTAACTGCCAGTGGAATGAAGACTCATCATAGAGACAATTGATAGATGGAAAAAGTATTGAAGACTGTAATTGTAACAGTGAGGATAAGCTCAATTGTGACAGAGAAGAAAAAGGGTCACACTGCTAGAAAAGGAAAAGAATCTCAGGAACGACCACTAATGATGAACAGACTCAACATAACGACCATGGATGAAGAATAGACTCAACATAATTTCCATAGGGGATGAAGAGTTAGGTGTATGATCTAGAAGAGGACTTGGCATTAAAAATACATGCAACACAGAGAAAAGGAGGTTGCTTCTGTTGAGAGTTATTCATGCGAGTAAAATCATGTTGTGCACAGCCGCTGAAACACACAGAAGAGGAGTAGTGAATATAACATAAATGCATATTTGAGAGAGGAAGAGGAAGATGAGGTGTGCATGCAGAGACAGAGAAGAAAAAAAAAATATCAAAGAATAATGTGAGTAGGAAGACACTGATGTAGGAAGAGCATAGCAGTGCAACAGAACAATGATGAGACTGGTAAACTATTGATAAACATTGTATCACTGTAATAAGCCTCAGCAATGAAGTTTTTATATTTAGGGGTGGTAGGGAGGTTTTAGGGAGGATTGGTGTCCTCAGAGTTTTAAGTGGGTGCTTTTTGGCCCTTGGGTATGGAGGTAAGCGAAGATTAAGGTAGAAAAGGAAAAATACGAACTATGCGGAAGACACAATGACTGATACTGGGTCGAAGTGAGCAAAAGAGAAGAAAATATGGAGCGAAGTAAGAGAAATAAATTTGTTGGATGAGGGGACTGAGGATGACAGATAAGAAAGGAAGATGGATTGTGGACAACTCAACAAGTGGAAAAATCCACCATTGGATTCTTTGGAGCACCACACGAGAAGGAAGGAAATATTGGTTGGTGAAGCCCTGAAAATGTGGGTCAAGTTGACCTAGGGTTTTAGACACCTAGGGTTTTTTTATCTAGGGTTTTGACACTTAGGTTTCGGCCTAAGGCTGTCCGAGAACTATTGTAATGTATAAATAGAGGTCTAAAGGACCTGAGATGGGTTGTTGTTATTGTTGTTGTTGTTGTTGTTGGTATTCTTCATTCTAGTTTTGTTATTGGCATGAGTGATTATTGTTTCATGAGAGATAAGTAATAAGTTTAGAGCCTTCTGGTATTGTAAGAACTTCAGCTGGGTGTGCGAGATGGGGAGAGATACAAAGGAGAAGAAAGAAGATTTGCTAGCTAAGAGCACAAACAAGAACTATATGCTTCATCTTAATACATTATAAAGCACAGTTTTGTGGACGTATCCCTAGAGAGAGAGTGAACCACGTATATCTTGTGTTGTGTGTGATTGATGTTGTGTTCTTTTTCATTTGATATACTATTATTGTATTGATGTGTCAAATCTGACAGATAGTTGTGCGGAGTAGATTTGAGCTGGTAAGTGATATATAAATGTTGTATTGTTCTTGTATCAGATCCACTTGATATCCCTTTGGTTGCAGACATATTTGTCCTGCAACCCCCCCCATAATTGCTTCGGGTGAGACTGCGTCTACCTCGCAGGTGCTGTCGAAAGGGCTAGTATTTAGGGCTTGTTGGTGTGCTCTTGTTTCTGAACCCTGGGTTTGCCCCTGTGCCAACAAATGGTTCCATTGTCGAGACATGAATATTATTAAGGGAATGTCAAGGTGGTTTCCATAAAAGACAGAGATTCATAAGTGGATAGAGGATCAAGAAAAGGACTTTGTTGAAGCCTAGAACAAGAATCATAATCTTAGCACAGAAGACTGGTTAGGAAGGTATATCTTTACTGATATACACAATATTTTCTTTGGAAGGATTCATAACGAGCTATACGAGTGGTTAGCTAGGTTAGCAGATACCCAGTTTGAGATCAAATCTAGACCTCCTATGGTTTGAACCTCGATGCTAGTCAAGAAGGTCAAGAGAGTTGATAATTTCGTGTCACGAGATGTAGATCACTGGTTTGATAGTACCATTGGAGGGTATATCATCGAGTTTGTTGTTGATAGAATATAATCATATAGCCAAGCCGAGAGGTATTTATTTAAGGGACCCAGAGGAAAATTTTTACACTTTCTAAAGTTGAGGATCAAGATGCTATTGCATGAGAAGAACATCTTGAAGATACAGTAGTTGGTTGGATTCAAAAAGTCTAATGTTCAAGAAATCGGATAATGACAACAACACAGAGATTAGACCTACGCGTAGTGGAAGGATATTCAGAGAAGTTCCTTTGGAGAACTTGTTTGAGTGAGATCAAGAACCTTTTCTGTGGGAAGAAGGATTCTATAGTGGGGAAGAGGAAGAGCTACTGAGCAAAGAACAGTTAGGATCCGTTGGACCAAGAGAAGAAAATACTAAAGAACCTTGCTGGGAAGAGCCAGAAACTTCAGGAACTGCACAGACTGTTGAAGTAAGTATTATTATTCCTCCTGTTGATTCAACAACATTAAGCAATCAGAGTAATAAGAGTCACCAGAGTGTTCAGAGCACTATCACTAGTATTCCACCACATGCTCAGTCAAGAAACCTAGGAAGATCTATGGAAGATGAGATGAGGTTACCCATCTTTAGAGGAGATGGATATGAAGACCCTGAACAACATTGGTTTCTCTGTGAATCCGTGTGGAGCATTAATAATATCATGAAGAAGTTGTCAAATGAGCTCAGTTCAGTACTACCCTAAGAGATCACGCACTGAGATGGTACATGAAAATTGTCCAAGGAGCTACACCTATACCATTGAATGCCATTAAGACTTCACAAATTGATGAATTCAATAAACGTAAGTCAGAATCACAATGAATTACAGAACTAAAAGAAATCAAGAAAAGAATAGTTGAACCTGTGTGGGAGTTCAATAAGAGATTTAATACCTTGATAAGCCATCTGAGTTTTCAAATCCTAGATGAGCAGAACAAGGAATGGTTCATTTCTTCCATTTTACCACACATCAGAGTTCCTCTGATGCGACAGAATATTGCTTCATAATCAGAGGCGTTGGAGATCGCCATGAAGTTAGAATCAGCCCCTATGGGAGAATCCAACTCAGGTATGAGTCAAATCTTGAGTCAACTAACTAGTTTGTCTCTATAGGTAGAAGATATGAAGAAATACAAGGGAAAAGATAAAAGAGAAGACATATGGTGTGTCATATGAAAATCAGAAGGCCATGACAAGGAATAATGTCCCCTATTTCATGAATACTTGGCCTCTAGAGCTCCGAGCCCCTTGAAGAAAGTCACCCTACCCTAGTGCGAGGTATGTAGAAATAGAAATTACATGCAAAAATATGTTCATACACCCACAAATTTCTATTGCACATTCTGCAAGTCGATGGGGCACAATGATAGGGATTGTAGGGCTTATGAACTCATGCACAAAAGGTCTAGATACATATACAATATTCAAGGTGAAGTACAGCAAGAAGGAAACACTACACAGTATAATTCCCCAGAAAGAGGAAACTTCAACCCTCGCGGTGGATTTAGAGGAAGAGGAGGAGGAGGAGGTATGGGTCGAGGTCAAGGAAAGATCATATGTTACAACTGCACACAACCAGGACATTTATCAAGGGACTGTTAGAACCCTTGTACGACTTGCAGCTACTGCAGTTCATTTGAACATGTTATAGAAGATTGTCCTGTGTTGCTCGCCAAACTTTAGGAGAGACAAGGACCTCAGCAGAACCCGCAAGTGAAACTGACATACGTTAAACCTCGTGGAGAAGACCCTAGAGTCATTTTTATCACCATAGGAGGTGTTGTTACAAGAGAAGATAGAATGACCGAAAGAAAAACTACAGAAGAATCAGGAATCAGGAAAGCTGTAGAGAAGACACAAACTTTTGATGCAAAGAAAGAAAAGAAAATGTTTGAGGAGGAAAGAAAAAAATTCAAGGGATATCAAGGTTCTTCATCAAAGACACGACCAAAAGTAAGATAATATGGAATGACTCTGGCATTCAATCAGTCTGCTCTGCCAAAAGAAGGAAAAGAGGTAAGCAAGCTCATGGAATTCTTATATATTTGTATTAAGTTGATTCAGGATGAAAGAATTGTACAAGAGCTAAAAAATTTAATCAGAAAGTATGAGCTAAGAAAGATAGACCCTTTACTGAATAGGGTAGTACACCAAGTCTCTAAAAGGAGAAGGAAAAATAAGGAATTACACTTGAATGCTCAAATTGGAGAGTATGATATAGACTATGTGGTCCTTGACTTAGGGTCAGAAGTCCATGTCATGACGAAGAAGACCTGGGCACTGATGGGAAAACCTAAGTTGATCTATTCCCCTACTAGGATTAGGATGGATAATTAGCAAGATGTAAGCCCCTTTGGAATATTGGAACATGTCCCTATGGACATCGATGGAGTAAGGAAGTTTGCATATTTTGAGGTGATTGAGATAGTTGATGATAGTTGTCCTTACCCTGCGTTGTTAGGAATTGATTGGGCTTTCAATAATTCCACTGCGGTTGATTTAAAGAAAATATGAATGACATTTCAAGGAGAGGGCCTTAGGATCATTACACCCTTGGATCCCTATGAAGGTCAGCGATACACATAACCTATCATAGAAGAAGACCGCACATATGAACTGGAAAACATATACAAATTAACAATCAGACAATAGGATTACATTAATCCCATGGTTGATGGGAACCTAAGATGGCGAAGTGACAATGCATGTTCATCAGATTCAAAAGAAGCACTAGAGAACTGGCAGAACAAAATGTAGGAAGTATCTACAAGGAGATGTGCTAGATTAACCTGAGAATTTCCCTGGATCGGCACAACAGTATGTAACTTACTCACCTTTGATGGTATGAATCCTTTAGAAACCTTCTTTTCAGACTTTGAAGAAAGTGTACCGATGCAACAAATATTGTTAGTAATGGATGAGGCCTTGAAAGAAACACCAGCAAGATGGTGGGTGACACACAAAGACAACATTACAGATTGGATACAATGTCATACTTTGATGACAGCGTGGTTCTCAACGCAAGTAGAAGGCTGTAAAGTTAGGTACACAGGTCAAAGTTGTCTGAAGGACCATGTGCGAAGTTGCTAGGAATCCTGGAGCAACATTCCCCAAGAGAAGTGGGTGCAAAAATTCATTAACACGCTAGAAACAACCCCTATTAACTGGTACCTTCAAGCAAAATTGTGCCTCATCACTGCAAATTGGGAAGGTATGACTCAGAATTTTGTAACTACCTTCTTATTTGAAATTCAATATCCTTCAGTAGATCAAGTATTATAGATTGTAAGACAAAAAGTATTTGAGGAGGCCTCTAGCCTCCCTTTAGATCAAGAAGAGGATGAATGGACTTAGCCTCTCTAAAAACTGCAAGACTATTACAACATCAATATTGATGAAGAAGATGATCCTAGGAAGGTGAACATCATCGAAATAGAAGGCCAAAGAGACATAGAATGACCGGGAATTGACCTACCTTTCATTGGAAAGCCGATAAAAATCAAGAAAAGCAATATTGGAACAGAGGGAACACTGAAGCTTGAAAATATTAGAGATTATTGGGATGCTGCTACTATTGACAAGATCACAAGATTACTGCATGAATATCAGGACTTGTTTTCCACCAAGTTCACTGATATGAATGGCATTAAGGGGCCTATGGGAGAGATGAGGATCCCTTTGAAACCATATGCAAGACTAGTCAAACAGAGACCCTACATATTGAACCCTAAATATAAGGAGAAAGTGAAAATTGAGCTCGACAGAATGCTGGAAGTAGGGATTATAGAATCTGTCGAAGAATCAGAGTGGATTAGCCCTATGGTGGTACAAGACAAGAAGATAGGATATATCAGAATCTACATAGATATCAGGAAGCTGAACAATGCTTGTTTTCATGACCCCTTCCCTACGCCATTCACTGACGAAGTGTTAGATAATGTAGGAGGACAGGAGGTATATTCTTTTACAGATGGATTTTTGGGATACCATCAGATTAGGATTTCCAAGGAAGATCGACATAAGACCACATTTGAAAAATAATGGGGATCCTACCAGTATACAGTGATGCCATTTGGATTGAAGAATGCCCCAGCCATCTTTTCTAGGGTGGTGGTTGAAGCATTCAAGGAGTTTCTACATAAATTTCTAGAAGCATACTTTGATGATTTGACTGTTTTTAGTTTATTAAAAAATCATATTGAATGTTTAAGGCTAATGTTGGACAAGTGCAGGCAGTGTTAGATTGCCTTAAGCCTAAAGAAATGCATCTTATTTTCACCATTTGGAGTGTTGTTAGGTCATATTGTATGCAAGCAGGGATTGTTGGTAGACCCATCTAAAATTGCCATTATAGTTGATCTACCCCCTCCTACTTCAGTTAAACAGTTGCACACTATGCTGGGACATACTGGATATTATAGGAAATTCATTAAAGGCTATGCACAAATTATATCACCCATGGAGAATATTTTGAAGAAAGACTGTCAGTTTCATTGGACATAAGAATGCCAGCAGAGCTTCGATACGCTAAAACGGAAAATGGTTACTATGCCTATTTTGGTTTTCCTAGATTGGAGTAAGGAGTTTCATGTGCATGTCGATGCATCTTCCATTAGATTAGGAGTTGTGTTAGCACAACCGGGAACAAGAGACATCCACCACTCATTATCCTTTTCTAGTAGAAAGTTATCAACAACTGATATTAATTACACCACCACTGAGAGAGAAGGGTTAGCCATGGTGTATGCGCTACAGAAGTTTCGCCACAACTTGTTGGGAGGACATTTTAAAATTTTCACTGGTCACTCTGCGCTGAAATACCTAGTCAACAAGCCAGTGTTGGGTGGGAGAATATGTAGATGGCTTATGCTATTTCAGGAATATGAGTTTGAGATCGTGGTTAAGCCAGGAAGAATGAACAAAGGTCCTGACCACTTATCCAGGTTGGAACATGGAGAAGAGCCTACTATATTGGAGTACACTTTCAAATGCACAACTGTTGGCCATTATAAATATTGATGATCACTTCGTAGAGATAGTCCACTTCTTGTCAACAGGAATAACACCTAGTGAGTATACAATCGCCCAGAAGAAACAACTAGTCGTATGCGCTACATACTTTTCACTTATAGTTGGACCACTATATAAGATGGGACCTAATGAGATATTGAGGAGGTGTTTTATGGAGACAGAGTGACCATTGATCTTCTCCGAATCTCATGAAGGCATCGCAAGAGGATGCTACGCAAGGAAAGCAACAACACAGAAGGTTCTTAGAGCTGGCCTCTAGTGGCCTACCCTACATAGAGATGTTAAGGACTATTACAGAGCCTTTGATGCATGCCAACGAGTTGGGAAACCATCCAGAAGAGATGAAATTCCTTTAGCACCACAAATGACCCTACAAGAATTTGAGAAATGGGACATTGACTTCGTGGGACCTATAAACCCACCAATAAATCGCACAAGAGCTAGATACATAATTGTTGGGACAGAGTACTTGACTAGATGGACTGAAGCAATATTAGCTAAGGACTGTAGTGAAACTATAGATGCGCGCTTCATATTTGATGACATTGTAACCAGGTTTGGATGCCCAAAGATTCTTATGAGCGATCAAGGAACACACTTCATAAATAAGAACGTTGAAGTCTTGACTGAGGAATTTGCAGTCCATCATCATAAGAGCATGCCTTACCATCCACGAGAGAATGGGACAGTTGAATCATTCAACACGATATTGGAGACAACACTGACAAAGATTTGCAGTGTGAACAGGGATGACTGGGATTTGAGAGTACCAACGGTATTATGGGCCTATAGAACCACTTGCAAGAAACTAACCATGTAGACCCCCTTCAAATTGGTCTATGGTCTAGAAGCAGTTGTACCCATGGAATATTTGGTTCCTAGTCTGGGAATTGCAGCCTTTACAGATATGGATGATATTGGCACTGTGCAAGAGAGGCTTGTGCATTTGGTCTAACTAGAAGAAGACAGATTCATTGCAAGATTCCGTCAGCAAGTACAGAAGGAAAGAGAGAAGGCCTACCATGATAGAAACATCAAGAAGAAGGAATTTAAGCAAGGTGATATGGTATTGGTATATGACAGTAAGTTCATGAAGCATCCAGGAAAGTTCAGAACGCATTGGCTTGGGCCATATGAGGTTGCCTATGTTACATAAGGAGGAGATGCACAGTTGAAGACTTTGAATGGAGAATGGAAGAAAGGTTTGGTGAATAGGAGCCAGCTGAAGTTGTACTATGACAACCAGTTGCCTCACAACTCTTGGTAAAAGCATGAAGAAAAGGGTCTAGGTACCAAGTGCAGTTTAAAATGGGTACCAGACACAAAAAATGCAGTATGTACAACGAAGGAAAGGAGGCATAGAGATGAAAGAAAAGGCTACCCTACGCAGTCTGAAGTCAAAGAAAAATAGAAGGATCAGATCTGAAGTGCCTCAGGACAAGTCACAGGTGAGTGTTGGGGTCCTGTTGGCCCTTGGGTATGGAAGTAAGAGAATATTAAGGAAGAAAAGGAAAAACGTGAATTGCACGAAAGACACAGTGACTAATATTGGGTCAAAGTGAGAAAAAGAGAAGAAAAGATGAAGTGAAGTAAGAGAAAGAAATATGTTGGACGAGGGGACCGAGGATGACAGATAAGCAAGGAAGACAGATTGTGGACAATGCAGCAAGTGAAAAAAGACACCATTGGATGCTTTGGATCACCACGCGAGAAGGAAGGAAAGACAGGCTTACGAAGCCCTGAAAATGCAGGTCAAGTTGACCTAGGGTTTTAGACACCTAAGTTTTTTGTATCTAGGGTTTTGACACTTAGGTTTCGGCCTAAGGTTGTCCAAGAACTATTGTAATGTATAAATAGAGGTCTAAAGGACATGGGATGGGTTGTTTTTATTATTGTTGTTATTGTTGTTGTTGTTGTTGGTATTGTTTGTTATAGTTTTGTTATTGGCATGAGTGATTATTGTTGTGTGAGAGAGAAGTGCTAAGTGTAGAGCCTTCTGGTATTGTAAGATCTTTAGTTGGGTGCAAAGATCAGTCCTACAACTGGGTGCACAGGAAGGGGAGAGATAGAGAGGAGAAGAAATAAGATTTGCTAGCTAAGAGCGCAGACAAGAACTGTATGATTCATCTTAATACATTATAAAGAACAGTTATGTGGACGTAGACCTAGAGAGAGAGTGAACCACATATATCTTGTGTTGTGCATGATTGATGATGCATTCTTTGTCATTTGATATATTGTTATTTTATTATTGTGTTAGATTTGACAGATAGTTGTGCGGAGTAGATCTGATCTGGTAAGTGATATATAAATGTTGTATTGTTCTTGTATCAAATCCACTTGATATCCCCTTGGTTGCAGATATCTCTATCATGCAACCCCCCCATAGGTTCTTTGGATGAGACTTTATATGCCTCACAGGTGCTGCCGAAAGGGCCAATAGTTAGGGCTTGTTTATGCGCTCTTGGAGCTAAACCCTGGGTCTGTTCCTATGCCAATAGTGCTTGAACATAGGGAGTTGTAGCTTCCATCTGGTTGTAGCCAGAAAAAATAGGGTGGCAAGGTGGTGCAAGAGAGAACTACTGTTCTCTATTATACAGGTTGGTGCCTGTGTGACTAGAAGTTGGTGCTTCCATCCATTTGGTGCTGGAACACTCGGGGAGTTGGTGCTTCCTTATAGTGGGTTCTAGAGAAACCAGAGAGTTGGTGCTCTCAACAAGTTTTTGCTTGTAAAACAGAGGTTGTAGCCTCAAGAGAAGTTGGAGCTCATAAGAATGATAATGTAAAGAAAATAAAGATTACTTATCATATCAAGAAGAAGAGGTTTTTCCCTTTATGGGTTTCCTCGGGAAATATCTGTCT
>SNQJ01S0250980.1:0-12833 GCA_010110895.2 Picea sitchensis | reverse complement strand
AAATCCCTTAGTCGAGTATATGTTCTTTCTTTTGCACGCTTGACATCCATTTGCAGAGAATGAAATTGCTCCATCAATTCCTCAGAGATGCAGGATGGGCAAGTGCAAGGGGCTTTGGATATCTGCCACATGATGGTAAGAGGACACATAAGCACAATGTCCCGGATTTTGTTGGATAAATGCAGAAATATACCTGAATGGGAGTGGAGAGTTAACAATAATTGCGAGAGGGAGAGTGTCTTCACGCACTTGAAGGTACAAGAGGTCTAAACTACCCACAAGTCGATGCGATTTTGCGTAAAGAATATCATGGGGAGTGACACCATGCATGCTGGGAAGGGCATCAATGGGTACGAATGCGCTTCCAAGGAATTAAGTAGAGGGATGAGAAGTGGAGGAGGTGGCACGAGGAAGAAGGGNTGTTTGGGGGAGGGGATAGAGGTGTCTAGTGAGGAGGGAGAATGGGAAGGGGGGAGGGGCTGAAGGGGAAAGGGGGAGAGGGGAGAAGGGGTAGTCAAGAAAGTCAAGAGTTTTGTAGGGGGTTAGTTATGAAGTAGAGTTATGAAGGGTTAGGTCTAGTTTTGAGAAGGGAAACCATCTAAGACGATGGGAGTTAGGGGAGCCAAGCATGGGATCCTACTTGGTTAATGAAGAGTTGTCCCTGTTCTAGAGTCTTTGTTGATTTATCTAAGAAATCAACTTCCTGATTCTAAGAGTGGAGGATATGGAAGAAGTGGATCTTGGTGAATTGTCATTTCAGGGTTTTAGCTCAGGAATCGAGGCCGCTAGGAATTTGGGTGGTAGAACTTGTTTGGCCGAGGAGATCCCTTATTACTAGTTCAGAGTCTCCAAGAACAGTGAGGGTGTGGGTGTTTCTCGAGTGAGCAATTTGGATTCCCATGTAGACAACGAGACTTTCTGATTTATTATTAGTGGTCTTCCGTAGTCCCCTAGAGTATTCCACAATATTTTGTCCATCGGAGTCGAAGATCACTCCCCCTGCACCAACCACCCTTGGATTACCTGTTGCAGATCCGTCAAAGAAACAAATTGAAGAGGATTTTTGTCTTTACCAATGGGGGAATTCATTATCACAGAGGCATATTTTCCAACCTTGCCTCTTGATTTCTCGATTTGGGATTGGAGGATGGGTTGAGGTAGAGGGACCTAGAATGTATTTGATCCATTCTTCTTCGCTATGCTCTAGGGTGCCTTCCATGTCAAACCGGATTTCTTTGGACGTGAATACTTCAGAAATTAATCCACATATTTTGGCTAAGATGTGTTACGGTGGGGGGAAGCTTCTCATGAAAAATACCTTGATTTCGAGAAAGCCATAGTTTCTAGTAGAAAAATTTGGGAGTTTGTATCCAAAGGAGAGTGAAGTGTTTCTTGTTTTTGAAGCTGCCAACATATCTTTGTGTCCAAGAGATGAAAAGGTCATTCCAAGTTTAGGGGGGAAGGGGGGGATGGGGGAGGGGAAGATAGAGGAGTTTCCATATTTGGGAAGAGAAGGGGCACTCAAGGAATATGTGGGGAATGGATTCAGAGGCTGAGAGGTAGAAGCGACAATGGGAGGGGCCTTGAATTCCACGTTTTTGTAAGTTTTCTGATGTCAGTATTTTTCCATGGACCATAAACTAGTAGAAGATATTTAATTTAGCTAGAGAGGGGCCATACCAAATTTATTTCTAGATTTTGGAGACCAGGGGGGCCTAATCATAAGGTTGCAAGAGAGAATAACCTGCTTTAACAGAGAAGTTTGTGGATCCACAACTGCGGGAATTAGGTAAGGAGTGATGGGTGGGAGCACAGATGACTAATTTATTGAAAAGGTGGAGATCAAGGGTCATAGGTGATCAAGAGTGTTTGGCGGTTTCCAGTTTGTCCAGTCCCCATCAGAGTTCCAGAGGTAGAAATATTTGAGAAGGAAGAGACCTTTGGTATAGAACCAATATTTTAGGGGATGTAGGGACTCTTGAATGTTCAAAGGCTCAATATCCAAGATATACTCGATCTAGATATTTATGTGGGATCCATTTCCCAGGGCCCAGGAGAGTTTATAATTGATAAGGGGGGACACATATATTAGGATATGCCAAATTGGGGAACCAGGGAGAGGGGAAGGGAGGGCGTCTAGACATCATAACCTTGAAGAGTTGAAATATTTATCTATAAGAGATTATTTCCACCAATATATAGTTCATGTGATTAGATGTAATGCTATATTTTCTCCCAAATAAGTGTTCATTAGAATAGGATCCCTGATTGCTAGTCCTCCTTTGTTGAGGGGTTGACAGACTTGTTTCCAATTGAGGAGGTGAAATTTTTTAGTCTTTGTTTTTCCTCCAGCCCAAAGGAAACTTCAGAGAGTTCTACAAATGTTTTCAAGAGTGCCTTTTGGAGCAAGAAGGCGAGAGCACTGGAAGATGGAGAGTAAAGAGAGGAAATATTTGAGAAGAACTGATTTTCTAGTTGGATTGAGACAACGACCTCCCCAATTTTGGATTCTTGTGAGAATTTTATCAATTACGTCCTTCCATGCCATGGTTCCATAAGAATTTATAAATATAGGAATACCTAAATATTTGTAGTTCCAGGTGGTGATGATAGGGAACCTGAAAATTATGGAAATATGGTATTTGATGTGACCTGGGACGTTCCATCCATAGATCCTACATTTAACTGAGTTCAATTTTCCTCCAGAAGCCAAGAGAAAAGAGTCGAGAATTTTCTGAAAGCAATTTTCTGTAATTATAGAGGTCGCCCCCAGAAGAAGTGTATCATCTGCAAATTGAGAGTGATTTATTTCCTTGACCCCCCTTGCGATAACCCCAAGAGTCTTCCCATTATTATTTATTCTTATAATTTTTGATTGAGATAATATGCTAGGAGGATGTAAAGGAAGGGGGAAAGGGGGAATCCTTGATGAAGGCCTCTATTAGCCTTGAAAAACTGCGAGGGACGACCATTTATTAAGGGGGAGATCCAAGGGGAACCAATGCAAGTCCTAATCCAGTGAATAAAATCTTCAGAGAACCCATAGGATTTGAGGATTGAGAACATGAAAGAGTGTTTGACATAATCAAAAAAATTTGCCATATCTAACTTGATGACCATACCTAGGGTTTTGATTTTTTTGTTGGAGTGAATGGCCTCTTGAAAAAGCACGATATTGTTTGTAATCTGTTTTTTTTTTAAGAAGCCTCCCTGTTTTTCTGAGATTAGAGTGGATAGCAAGGGATTTAGGAGATTTGCAATGGCCTTAGTGAGGATTTTATACGAGGAGTTACAGAGGGAGATGGGGCAGAAGAAGAATAAGTTAGAGGGGTTGGATTCTTTGGGTATGAGAGCTAGGAAGGTGGAGTTTGTGGCTCCTCAAAGTTTCTTCTTTTAGAGGGTGTAATTCAACATTTTCTTTAGATCTCTTTTTATGGTGGACCATAAGGAGCAGTAAAATATGATTGAAAACCCATCAGGCCTAGGGACTTTATTAGGGTCCATGTCCCAAACTGCTTTGGCAATTTCTTATTCTGTTATCTCCCTGACCAATTGACTATTATCATGCTCAAAGAGTATGCTTGGAATGTTGGCTAACATTTCTTGAACTTATTCACTCGTTCCTTCATTGCTTGGTTGTTGATATAAGGAGTCAAAGTGGTGGAAGGATGCTTCTTTGACTTGTTCAAAGGTATCAAATTGTTGACTAGTATTTGAAAGGATGGAAGTAACTGTATTTGTTTTTCTCTGATTTTTTGCTTGTTTATGGAAGAAGGAGGTATTTGAGTCTCCCACTTTTAGCTTAAGGCTTCTAGAATTCAATCTCCAGTGTTCCTATTCTCTACGTAGGGAGTGATAAAATTGTTGGTGGGATTCTTTTTCTTGATTCAAGAGTGATTCAATGAATTCCTCTTATTCTAACCGATGTTGAAATTTTGAAAGAAGTTCAATCTTTTCTTTCCTTTCTTGATGTGGAGGGATATATGAAGCTTTCACCCAATCTTTGAGAGTTGTTTTGAATGACTTTAGATTTCGTTCCCATATATAATTCGGGGACCCAGAGAAAGGGTAAGAGAACATTTTTGAATGAGAGGTGGGATAATAGGGTTTTCAATCCAGAGAGGATTAAAGAAAAAGGGAAGATGGCCAAAGTTTTGCGGGTTATTGAAGTTTAGGGAGATTGGCTTGTGATCGGAAACAACAGATGAGAGGATATGGGAGGAAATTTCTTGGGGGGAGAGAAGGAAATTACTGTTGATGAGGAAGTGGTCAAGTCGAGCTGCTATATGGAAGAGGCCAAAGCACCTGTTGTTCCATGTGTACCTTTCCCTTGGAGGACTTGACGTCCTGTAGATCCTAGTATGTGATAAGATCGGTTATGTTTTCAGAGAAGGGGTATATGATTTTACTACCTCATTTATTTTCCCTGAGTTGAGATGGGTGTTGAAGTCACCATCGATTATACAAGAAGAGAGATCAATGGAGTTTTTGAGCATAAAAATGGAGTTCCAACAAGAGGTTTTGTCCTTGTAAGAGTTGGGCATATAGACATTAATAACTGAGATGATGTTACTTAAGTCCTTATTTTTAAGAACATTTAGAAGCCAACTTTGAGTTTCTAGAGTTACCTCAAGAGTCCAGATCTGATCAAACCAAAGAGTTTCCATGCCGCTAGAGGCTCCTTGAGAACTTACAGCTACTCCAATAGTGGTTTTGAATTTTTTTTTTGTTGTTTCTAGGATCGTTGACGGCTCCATTTTTATCTCCTGAAGGAGGATTACTGAGGGGTTGGCCATAGTTTTGAGATCTCTTAGGGATTCATCTTTGGATTTACTACCAAAGCCCCTGCATTTCTAGGAGAGGAGATTCATTGATGGGGGGTGGAGGAGGCATGACTGCCATGGGTTTGGAGATTAGATCTTTTAGATCCTCCTTTGCATGTTGAAGTATGCATGGAGTTTTCTATAGATAGTTGCTCACCTTGTGCCTTTTCTTTTGATGTCATTTATTCTATGACTTCTTTGTTTGATCTCTGACTAGGATTTCTGGGTTTATCTGGGGGGAGTTCTCCTTCCTCCACATCTTGTTTGGGTTGCGATTTTAATAAGGATTCTTCATTTACTTTTTGTTCCTCTTCTTGAGTGTCCTCCTTTGAGAATTCCTCTTCGACTGATTCTTATGTTATTCTGACTAATATTGGAGTGGAGAAGGAAACATGCTCTAACATAGACACTGAAGATGGGTTTTTCTTTGAGTATGGTTCACCCAGAGATTCAAAGGAGTTTTGAATGGGCATGGGGGGGTTGATGGCAGGGTTAGGGGAGGATTTTTTAGGGAGGCATTTGACAGGAGGGTTTTGATGAGAGGGGCTTGGTTTGGGGATAGATCCTAGAGACCCGGGGTTGGGGCTTGTTCCTTTTCTAATGTTGGATTTCTTTCTGACTTGCTACCAACCTTCCTCTTGTTGTGAGACATCAATTTCTTGTGTTTGTTTGTTACTGGGGAAGTTCTTAGAAAAGTGGTCATATTCATGCCAGGACTTACATTTGAATGGGAGATGCTCATAATCTAGCTTCTGAATGTAGGTCCAATTGTCTAGCTTTAACTTGATTTCCTCTGGGAGCCCTTTATCTAGATCAACTTCCACACAAATCCTGGGACAGGAATACATACTATATTTAGGTTTAGCCATGTCGATAATTTTTCCCAATTTGTCTCTGATGCTTTTTAGAAATTCATATCCCTAGTAGTGAAATGGTAAGTGTGGAAGCCTCACCCAGACTGAGACAACTGAGGGAATGTCATTTTCTAGGTCAAAATATGGGGTCCATTTGTTTAGGTATAACCCTCTTGGGACAAATAAGTATGGGCCATTTCTAAAAATGATATCTATATCTTATTTATGCTCAAAGTAAAAAATATAGAAGCCCTTACCACATATAAAGTGATTCATGCACCCCTAAACCGAAGGGTGTCAGTTCCTCTCAATCCAAAATTTGATTTGTCAAGGTGAAGGACATAACCTCATGAATTGACCTACGAGTTCTCTGGAGGTGAAGGAGAGAGCCTTTCTTCGTGTTTTTGTGCATGGAATTGCAACTTCTAGGAGTTGGTCCAGTTTTTTCACGAATTGTGAAGCAATAGGGCGTGTGGGAGGACTTCCAAGCGATCCCACCAGTGTGTTGAAGGATTCTACTTTGTCAAGGATCTCCGGGGGAGGATCAGGATCCAGATCCATCGAGGCCATAGGGATGTTGAGAGGAGGGGGCGAAGCGAGGAGGCGATGAGATAGGGTTGCAGAGTGCAAAAACAAGGGAATTCCCTCAGTTTAACATGTGCATTATTAGTTGCTTATGTGAGTGGTTACTAAAGGTGTTCATCCTCTATTTGAATACCCGTGTTGTTGAGCATTGTATTAGATCTCATTTGAATATCTACTCCCATTATAGATCAATATCTTGAAGTTGTGTTGCCACATCTTTGATTTCTTCCATTTTCGTACATTTTATGAACCACAAGGATTGTTCCATTGTGTCTGGAGTGCTTGTTTAAGCTAGAAACACTTTTATTTTCACTCAAAAAGGTTTATGTTTTCCAAATATACGACCATTGCATTCAGATCTAGAGCTATAAATATTGAATACACCCTTTTAAATTTTTATAGAGATAATATTTTGGTTTTATTTTGGTTTTCTATTTTTTATTTATGGGTTTCTACTCTTTTCAATATGTGTATTCTCTTTTCCCCGCACTCTATATTATTTCATCAAATCAGAAACAAAGTGAAAAGGGTTTTTCTATTTTCGTACACTCTTTGTCGTGTACTCTGTGTGGTCTCGGTAAATCAAAATTAGAGGAAAATATTTTATTTTCTGGGTAAGCTAACCGAGAACCTTTGTTGTTGTTGCTGAGAAGTGAATTTTTTTTTGTGTGAATGCATAAAAACAATTTTTTATTTAGAACACACTCGAAGGTTGTCAACAAAAACAAAGACAACAATCCTCCTTCTTAAGACTATAATGTGTTTTGTACTATCTCACTTGGTTGAAAGTTACTTTGCTTAGTAAGAGGTCTTGAGTTCAAGTATTTTTTTTTTGTTACTTTTTTGAAAACGTTCATGCACTCTAAAGTGCATATCACTTAATTTATAAAAGTGAATCACTATTAAATAACTTTAATATTTTATTTGAAGTTATTCGTTTTGCATGCAACTTTCATTTATAAAGTAATTTCATTGTAAAAATGATTATCGCTTATTCTATAAAAGTGGGTCACTTCATAAGTAACTTATTTAAAAGTAAGATTGTAGGAAAAGTTAGATAATGAGGACCATCACCACATGGACCAACTTATACTTTCCACATGGCTTTGTGGTTACAGTTTATGCCTTTTTTTCAAAAGGGCATAACTTTCACATCCAAAGTCCATTTTCAGTGTTTTTTTTTTTAAACATGTTATTTTTTCAAGATATTTCCATCCAGACAATCACTTTCATATTTTTAAACATATTTAATATGTATTATTCCAATGATAGTTTGATTATCAGTACCAACTACTTCCCATGGA
Organism: Picea sitchensis; assembly: GCA_010110895.2. NCBI lineage: Eukaryota > Viridiplantae > Streptophyta > Pinopsida > Pinales > Pinaceae > Picea > Picea sitchensis. The sequence goes on along the minus strand of SNQJ01S0250980.1, from coordinate 5,267 downwards.
AATCCCATATGGATGATGCATTAAGAAGTAAAATATTTTACCAAATTACCTTGGGAAAAGAACTAGAACCCACTAATGATGACAATAAAGTAAAATGAGATAATAAGATTGACAAAGCATGTGGGATAATCAGAATGTCCATCTCTTCTAATTTGAGGTTTCACGTTCAAGTAATCGATGCTCCTAATGCAGCTTGGACTAAGATTGAAGTTGTGTTTGGTAAACACAATATTATTCGATCCCACCAGATAGATAACGAGTTAATGAATCTAAGTCCTAATAATTTTTCTTGCATTGAATATTATTTATCTAAGTTTGAAACACTTGGAATTTTATGTATAGAATACAAAATAGATCTGAAGGAAGATTGTTGCATATATATTATTCTTTCTAAGCTTTGTAGTGCATATGTTGTCTTTGTCTCTACATTTTATGCCACTATAGATGCTCTAACGAGTGCCTATAAGTATCCCACTCTTGAGTATTTTTGTGATGCTTTGATTAGAGAGAAATATAAAATTGTGCAACTTGGAGTGATCAGTACTGCAGGTGTCTCAAAAAAAATCCCGTTTGGCTCAACATAAAGATAAATACAAGAATCCCAAGAAGGAACATCCTTGCCACAACAAGAAGAAAAATAAAGGCCCCAAATGTTCGACAACACAAGTATTCCAATTGAAGACAAAACCTCTAGTAATCACTCACACAGCCAGATAAAATATCAACACACCGATATTTTGACATGGTAAAATGCCTACATGGAAACATCCATGACCCCAACCAACATGGCCACTTGGAGAAATTTATTAATGCAAAAGAAAAAGATTACAGAGAGATTTACAATAGAGTTTCTCACAATTGATCATCGACAAATGACCCTCCATTCTCTTTAAATAAATATCATGGACCAATTAGGTGTTAAGACACAAATCAATGTAGTCATTAAGATTAAGGAGAATATGATCTGTCAGATCACTCTATGTCGAGAACATATCATGATCATCGAATTACCTAACTACAAATGCATACTAAAGAAAAACACTAAGAAACACACTTTTACCTAATGACACATTAGATCAAGTTTATATTAACTAACTCCTAAGTATATAAATATCCTAACATCCTCCCTTAATAAAAACGTGGGATGGGATTGAAGGATTTATAAATATGACACAATATGAGAAGGAATGAGGCATTAGATCCTATCCCCCCTTAATGAAAACTTATTGAACTCTTAACAAATATCAAAGTTTGCAAAACTTCACTTCTGTAAGAGACTTTGTGAAAATGTTTGCAACTTGATCTTCTGTAGCACAGAAGAGCATTTCAATAACTCGATCATGAATGAACTTTATGATGAAGTGCATGTGTAGATAAATGTGTTTGTTGCACTAATGCTAGACTAGATATTTGGTGATCTTGATGGCACTCTGATTGTTGCACCAAAGGTTGGTTGAATGTTGCTATTGGAATCCAAAATAGAAAAGGATTTTTCGAAGCCATAAGGCTTCTTGACTTGCATTAACCATTGCTCGATACTATGCTTCTATTGAAGAAATAGAAATATCCTATTGTTTCTTACAGGATGAAATGATAGGTCCTAAACTAAGGTTGAAAACATAACCCATAGTAGACTTTTGATAATCAGGGTCTCCAACCCAATCTGAATCAGTGAAACCAACCAATAAAGGAGTTCCCTCTAAACTGTAATGTATCCCGAACTAAAATGTTCCCCAAACATACCAAAATATTCTTTTAGTTGCTTTCCAATGGATTTAGTGGGGTTTTCATATACCAGGCAGCAAGACCAATAAAAAATGAAATATCGGAATGGGTATGATTCAAGTATAAGAGGATACCAACTAACTGATGATACAAAGTGGCATCAACTTTGGGAAAAGTATAGGTGGCGGTAAGCTTGATGCCAGACTGTAAGGGAGAAGGGGATGGTTTAAAGTATTTCATGTGAAAGCGAAAAATAAGGTCACAAGAATACTTATATTGGGAAAGAAAAATTACTTCCTTGGTTTTCAAAACTTGGAGGTCAAGGAAATAGTGCAAAAATCCTAATTCTGTCATTTTAAATTTATTCTTGAGGATAGTTTTCACACGGTTTAAATTTTTTGGGTGACTACCAGTGAGGATAAGGTCATCAACATAAATAAAAAGGATTATGATATGGATTCCTACTTTCTTGGTATAGACATTAGGGTCAGAATGGCATCTAGAAAATATGACATCAAGAGGAAAGTTGTCCATTTTGGCATACCAAGATCGAGGAGATGTTTTAAGGAAAAAAACAAGGCTAGAGTCATTTTGGACATAGCCAAGAGGTTGTTCCATATATATTTCTTCTTTCAATTCCCCATGCAATAAGGTGGATATAACATCCATCTGATGGACCTCCTAGTTATGTGAGGCAATAAGAGAAATAACAAGTCAGATGGAATTCATTTTGGCTACAGGGGAAAATGTTTCATTATAGTCAATTCCTTCAACTTAGGAGAATCCTTTGGAAACTAACTGAGCCTTGTGTATTTCAACACTTCCATATGATGCATACTTAGTTCTATAGACCCATTTACATATGAAAACTTTTCTTCATTTTGGAAGACGTACGATATCCCAAGTATCATTTTCCATTAAAGAATGATACTCTTCATTCATTGTTATATCCCAATCTGGATGACCTGAAGCTTTTGGAAATGTCTCTGGACCATGATTCTTTTAAACTTTATTCAAAAGAGAAGAGGCTCGTTGGCACTACGAACGTGTCTGACACTGATATGAAGGATCATTGACAATATCATCAATTGCTTATCATGTTGAACATACCCATCTAGGTAGTGTTGATATTGGTGTAGGTTCAGGTTCAATGGACTCATGTGGAGGAAGGTGAGCAAGACGAGGTGGATTTTCATCCTCACTATCATCATCTAAAGAAGGAAAAATCAGGATAGGAACAAAAGAAGGAAAAAAAATCGAATATGGCTCGCAAGCATAAGAAGGCACAAACATCGAATTAGGCTCACAAGCTAAGATATTTTTATCAAATTTAACATATATTATAATAATAATTTCATTACAATGTGGTTGAATAAGTCTGTAACCTTTGACATCTTCAGAATAACCAACAAATATACACTTCTTACTTTTAGGTTGTAATGCTTTCATTTTCTCATTGGGAATGTGAGCCCATGCTACACTATCAAATACATGGAAGTGACTTACATCTGGCTTAAGTTTAGTCCATGATTATTCTGGTGTTAAATTTTTAAGATCCTTTGTGGGAGTGAAACTTACTATGTAATTTTCATAGTTAATGGCTTTCGCTCAATACTTTAGACTTAATCCCTTAGATTGGATCATACAATTAGCCATTTCTTTTAATATGTTGTTCTTTCTCTCAGCAACATCAATTTTTTATGGTGTATATAGAACAATGTGTTTCATTTGGATGCCATGTGTAGCACAGTAACTTTTAAATTGATTGTTCACATATTCACCTCCATTATTTGTTCTTAACCTTTGAAGTTGATGTCCAAGTTGTTTTTTTACAAGGTCTGTGTAGGCCAAAAACTTATCAAAAACTTCACTTTTAAGTTTTATGAAGTAAACCCAGGTACATATGTAAAATTCATCAATGAAATTTAAGAAATACTTACACCCAAAAAAAGAAGGAGAAGAAAGTGGGCCACACAAATCACTATGAACACGTTGCAAAGGGGTTGAGGCGTGCCAAGAGGCATGTTTGTCAAAATTGTCTCTATTATGTTTTTCGAGAACACAACTGACATAAACACGATCTTTGAATGAAACAAGATGAATACCAATCACCATCTATTGATTACATAGTTGTTTCAAGGAGCGATAGTTTAGATGACCAAACCACTCATGCCTGAATTTTCTCAATTCATCACTACGAGAAACAAAAATTGATGGAAAATATGATGTCCCAAAGTTTTCAAACTTGTACAACCTGGTAACATCATCAACAATTCGAGTTGCAAGAACATGCCGAGGATATTTTAGATCCTTGATTACAAATTGGTGAGGTGAAAACTCTATGGTTTTACCTTCACCTGAATGAGTGATATGATAAACTGATAGAAGGTTGCAAGAAAGACTTGGAACACATAATACATCATTGAAATGACCATTATCTATGGGAACTATTACAGACCCTACAACGTCACTAAGAAATCTATCATCACCAACAAATATTTTCTTGTTGTTACATTCATTTAGAGCAAAAAATATGGCTTTATCCTTAGCCATATTATAAGATGCTCCAAAATCAATAAGCCACTCATTAGAAGAAGAAGTAGAAGTTGAATTGAAGGAGAAACCGGAAGTAGAAAGTTCATGTACATGAGAATAAGAATAAGAAGTAGAATCAATATTGGTGTTGTGCTTCTTCATCGCTTCTTCTAAATATGCCATATTCTTAAAACATTTGGAATCGTCATGGCCATGTTTCCCACAAAATTTGCAATTTCTTTCAGTCTTCTTATTTGTTTATTTTTCTCCTTTTTCACCATTAGGAGCATAAGCTGGCTAAGTGGGTTTGGGACCCTTATTTTTCTTATTGTTGTGGCGAGATGTTGCTTCTTGGGATTCTTGGATTTATCTTCCTATTGGGCCACTAAGGATTTGTTGGATGTACCTGCAGTGTTGATCACTCCAAGTGACACAAGATTATCTTTCTCTCTAATCAAAGCATCACAAAAGGACTCAAGAGAGGGTTTTTGATAAGCACTCCCTACAACTTCTATGGTGTCATAAAAGGTAGACACAAAAACAAAATATGCACCACCAAGGTTAGAAAGAATAACATATATGAATCTATCTTATAACATATCTAATTGACATTAGACACAAAAAATCCGAAGTGTTTTGAACTTTCTTAATTAATCTTAAATGAAAGGAAAATAATTTGGACTTAAATTCATTAACTGATTCTCCAATTGGTGAGCTCAAATATTGTGTTTACCAAACACAACTTCAATATTTTCCGAAGCTTTGTTGGGGTCATCAATTCCTTGAAGGTGAAAAATTAAATCAGGAGAGATGGACATCCTGATTAGTCCATGAGATTAATCATTCCTATTAATCCATTTTACATACTTGTCATCATTAGTGGGTTCTTCTTCTTTTCCCAAGGTAATCTGGCACAATCCTTCACTTCTTAATAAATCCTCCATATGGGATTTCCATTGGAAGTAGTTGGTTCTAGTAAGAAAAATATTACTAGGAGAATACATATT
>SNQJ01S0250979.1:0-12833 GCA_010110895.2 Picea sitchensis | reverse complement strand
TAGCAAGGCAAGTGTTTCTCTTCCCTAGGCGCCTAAGGGGTGAGAAAGTGCCTAATGTGGGCCCTACTCATTTAATTTGTGAGATGCAAATTAAAAGGTGACTTTATGACTAAAGTGAGGGTGAGTGAAGAGACATCTAATCTCAACCACTCATCTAATCTAATCTCAACCATTCGATTAGAAAACCCCTCACCTTCCCTCATGAGGTCGATTAGGGCAAGAGGGCGCACCCATTCATGGTTGTTCATGCATTCTTGTTGAGAGAACAAGAGAGAGCAAGAGAGAGGTCGAGCTTGAGAAGAGAGACAACATTTGCAGAAGGAGAGCACGCATCCTAAAGAAAATAGCAGACACGGATTTCGAGGCAGCAGACAACAAGGAAGAACAAGCCGTATGGTACGGATTTCTAGAGGCCATACAGCATTAAATGTGCACAGAAATCAAGGTGGAAAGCAGTTGTGTTTTCTGAGAGTATTGGCATGCATTTCAAGGCTGTCGTACAACATTAATTGGCACAGAAATCGAGGAAGGAGGTGGGCACGATTTTCTGGGCAAAGAAAATCCGTACAGTCCGTACAGACATGCACAGAATTCAAGGGGCCGTACTGTCATAAATTTTGGGCGCATTTTTCAAGGTATTGGCACGTTTTTCAAAGCATTTGTACTGTTGGGTTTTCCGTACAGTCTTGGCAGAATTTAGGGCACAAATTTCGAGGACAATCCGTACAACATTTATTGCTGAGACAGCCGTACAGTGTACAGATTTCTGCGACAGAAATCGAGAAGCTTTTCCGGACAATTCTGAAGGCGTCTTTGCTGAGCAAGAAGACTGAGATAAGTTTGTGTTTAAATTTCTGAACATGAATATGCTGTAAAAGAATTTCTCAGAAGCCCATAAATAATAAAAAGCCCTCTCTCACTAGTTTTCCCCTTGTGGTTTTTTCCAGGGTCGATGTTAGACCAAAAATTTCTGTGTCTATAATTTTCTGAGTTTTGCATACTGCTGATATTTTATTTCTGCACTTAAAACGATGTTCAGAATCCTCATGTTTCAGTTCTGAAGTATATTTTTTGCTGTGTATTTAATTGCTGATATAAAACTGGGTTTGGGCATTTAACATTGGCTGAAAAATCAGCGAGACTGAAACTGGGTTGGGGTCTAAAAAATTAACAGAGGAAGACCCCAACATGTTGTTGATAAGGTTGAATAACCTCGTGAAACAAGAGAATGAAACCGTTAGAGAATTCCATGACAAGTTTGAGACCTTGTTGCAAAAGATCCCTGTGAGTCATCATCCTTTTGACAATTTCCTTCTTTTCCTTTATACCAAACCCTTTACAAGTCAGCTAGGGTATCTCCTTAGAGATAAGAACCCTCAAACAATCCAAGAAGCCCAAGAGTTAGCTACGAGAATTGAGGACAACCTTTCATCATCCAGAGTCGAGCCTTTCTCAGCCCCAAGAGTCAGAATGGACACTAAACCTAAGATAGTCCACAATGTTGAGCTTACCTCAGACATTAGTGCTAGCTTGGCAAAGTTGCAACTAACTATAGATGGCATGGTAAAAACCCAAGAGCTAATGACGAATAGGATTTTCAACCTAGAAAGGACTCAACAACAAGCCCCTAGGGTTCCTTTCAAGGGTCAATTCCAGAAAGGGAACCAAGTTTTTAGTCTAAAGAATGATCAAGAGGTTCCAAATACTTTAGCCCCTGCAAACATAGTAGATGAAAAACCTTGGCGCCTACAATGCAATGAGTCACACTAGGAGCATGAGTGTCCTTTCAACAAGGGAAACCATGATCAAGTGAACATACTGGACCATACCATCGAGGATCCTCAAATTTGCCTTAATATTACTCCTCAGGAACATCAAGAAGGGATGAAAGAAGCAGCCTTGAAATCTAGGATGGAGGTAATAAACAACCTTGACCAAGAATCAGGAAAAAAGTTGAAGAAACAAGAATTTCAAGTGTATACTAGAAAGAAAGTGAACCAACCTCTCTCTACTGGTCCCGTGGCATCACAAACGCGACCTCCACCCATGAACATCCTCCTTCCCAAGAATCCTCCCAAGACCGAAAAGGTGGACTTAAACTTCGACTTTGAAGGGGCATTAGCCAAGATGCATGTGACCATCCCCTTGAAAGAAGTCATCAAGGTACCATCTGTCAAAGAAAGGTTTGATAATTTTTTCAAAGGATCATATGGACCAATGGACCCTCCTATTATGCTACAAGCCGATCACTTTAGGGTTCAGTATGATGGACACCCGCCTTTCTCCATGACCTTATTGATCAATAACAAATGCCTTGACAACTGTATACTAGATTCAAGGGCAATTGCTAACATGATGTCTTTGAAGGTCATGGAACAATTGGGCCTAAAGTCACACGACCTTACAGGAATGTGTGTGGTTTTGAGTCCAGAGCCATACCCACGCATGGGGTAATTGAGAACATGGAAGTATGCCTTGGAAGATACCCTGAGAGAGTGATCCATATGGACATCGTAGTGGTGGATGTCCCAAATGTATGGGGAATATTGTTGTCCAAGAAATTTGTTGCGATGTTGGGAAGCACTCTAGAGATGGATCTAACTTATATCAATGTGCCTATGAATGATGGAACAATAAAACGCCTCACGAATGTGCCAATGACCAAAATCCATGTGCAAGAAATTAGCGATCACATTGAAGCCGAGGAAACACATGAGCCGATCATAGAGAGTCTTCTTGAATTTTCTCCTGATGACATGCCTTTTACTACAGAAGAAGAATTTGATCAAATACAATGGCCAAAGAAAGAGGATTATTAGTGACTCCTGAACAAATATAAAGACAAAGAAGTTGGGGTTGTCAAATTATTAAAGAAAGGAGAAGATAGCATACTGATCCAACCGTCCCAACAAGAAGTTTTCGCAGCAGAGTACCACCCTCCTCCCTCAAGACAGTACACCAGGGTTGTGAAAGAAACAACCAAGTTCAGAACCAAGGATTACAAAGAGGGAGACACAATCTGGATGTGGGACACAAAGAAGGAAGAACCAACTAATGTCAAGGGAAGTGCACAATTTTGGCTTGGACCCTTCAGAGTTGGAATAAAGTCAGTCGATGATGCCTACTATGTGTCTACATTGGAAGGAAGAAGGCACTCATTACCAGTTAGTGGGCACCTCCTCAAACCCTATCAGGGGGCAGAGACTTGACTTCACATGTAAGTGCAGGTAAGTAGGTAGGCATTTGCATTCATTGTATATACCATCTGCATTCATGCTAGAGTAGTTGTATTTCCATTTGTATATATGCTTGCTTTCATTTTCTGTACCATATATGAGTCGGGGGTGATATCACCACCCCAAATGATTACTAATAATCTTTTGTTGAGATCAAGCAGGTCACAGGTCATGCCAGAGATGTTAAGGTTCTCATGCGCTCTACGGTGAGCACATGTCCCAAGTTGGAGCCAAATGTTATCCCCTAGCCTAGGGATAACTAAGAAGATTATGTCTCGAGGCCCACAGGTCCAATACATGGAGTACCGAGAGGCATATTGACTTGAGCCTGGCCCTGTAGGGCCCATATTTCTTCTTCAACATCTCCACTTTGTCAGCAGCAGCAACATCCATCCCATCGGCCTGGTCCTTCAGCAACAGTGGGTCTTTCTCCATGAGGTAATGAGTTTGGGTATCATGGTATGTATCACTCTGATTCTCAAAAAATTTCAATATGTGCATTTAATTCTTTTTACTTCTAACGTATGCTTGGACCTTATGCATTTCCACTTGTGCACACCTAGGGGGAATGACAGGATTCCCTAATAAGTTGGTTCCCATAGGGCTTGAGTTGCCACTGGGTGGGTTCATGAAAGGTCATCATTCATTCCCACCATACTTACCACTTTTCATCTTTTTCCCTCTCATCCATCCCATACATTGGTTCAGGCATTGGGTTTTCCAAGCTAGCAAAGGGTTGTACCTTACCTTGTGAGAAGAAGGGGCTAAAGGCCCAGAGGGTAAAGGTAACTGGCAAAAGATAAAAGCCAAAAGAACAAAACCTTCAGATGCTTCGCCCAGGGATCCCCGAGAAAGCAATAAAAGGCTTCTCAGCAAGAAACAGAGGGACCCATAAAATAATAAAATCAAGGAAGAAACAGAGGGACCTATAAAATAACAAAATCAAGACCTAGTTGGAGATAGGGGGTCTCATCAATGAGCCAGCCTATTAGGTCTATGGACATGTAGCGGTATGACAATACCATTCATATTCACCACACTGTGGTAGTGGCTCTTGGTGGCATGGCCAAGAGAAAGGGGGGTCTCTATCAATGAGCCAGCCTTCATCTCCGTGAAATGCTTGTGGGTAACATTGTCACCACTGTCACCACGCCAAGTGCTGTCCCTAACTAGTATCTTGAAAGAAAAGAAATAAGATAAAAGTATGAAAGGAATTGAATGGGCTTGGAAACATTTCAATCCATGACATACCACCTCTTCAAAGGCACCTGTGTAAGCTATACATTCTCACACTGCACTCCATTGCTCGACATCCCTTACCACCTCATCCACTTACATGGTCTGAATTTGTCTTCAATTGGAAACATCACACGCCCAATGAGAATTAGCCTAATAGGACATCCTAACGTCCCCTCCAAACCCGGCTTGTAGAATAGCATAACGCCTTTGAGCACTTGTCTCCAGTGGGCTTTATGCACATGTTTAAATAACTTTGTTATTATATGTGATTGACATTGCAATGATCCTTGTGACTGATGAGCCCATTGAGGTCGTAGTTTTTTATGTGCAGGACGGTGGACCATGCTCGGCGGACAGGTTCCAGAGGATTGGTGCACATGGGAGATGATTAGTTCGAACCTCCATAGGGCTAAAACCCCAACAGATGGACGTTGAGACCCCAAATGAAGTGTAGACGACCGTAGGTTTGCACTGTGAGAGGAGAGGACGTTCCACTGTAGACACCTGGGTAGCCCGGACCTGTGGGGATCTTCTCTTCTCACTATGATGTAGGTCTTGAAAAGCCCATGACATCACCCAACGCTTTGACACTTTTGAGGCGCTGTGTGCCAAGTGGCATCGCAGGAGTTTGATCCGTAGGGTCTAGGGAGGTCAACGCCTCCTCGAGACCAACATTTCTCTAAAAAGGCCTAACATCGCCCTTAAAGGGCATGACGCCACCTTTTCGCTTTGATTTAGGGTTTTATTATGGCCATTTAATGTAAAAACTAGATATTACATGTAAACCTGCCATGTCAACCTTTTGACCTAATTCTAGTCATTGTAATCAGAGCAACAAGGGATTTTCCCTAGTACTTTTTCATCATCATCTTCACCACAAGTGTGAGGTCTGGAAATTTGGTAACCCCATTTTAAGCCATATTTTGACTGAAATTTCTGTTTTATTTATTGAAGGATTTATTTTGACCATTTTGACAATTTTCTTCTTGGTGGAAGTGTTCAACTAGAGTATTTACTAGATGATTTTTGGTGAATGTAAGTAAGATTTCTGCAATTCTTCATTGAATGGTTATAGCATGTTTTTATCTCTTGCATTTATACTCAAGATTATGAAATTGCTAGCTTAAAACTCTAGGAGGCCAAGCACATGTTATTGTCCTAGCCTTAATAGCTATCTCCCTACTAGATTTTGCTAGAAAGTTGATTTTCTTGAAGCCATAAGGGCCCTAAGCATTGCAACACCCCTTAGCACTTATTGCTTCATATTAGTTGTCATTTACTTCATCTTTGAGCTCAAGAAGGAGGAAACTACTAGGACCGGAGTTACCTACTTCCTAGTAGCTATTTTCCTCATAGGGTTTAGTGATTGAGGCCTTGCGTTACCAACACCTCCAACTACTGGACCCTTCTTTTCCTTAGTTCTCTTACTATCATTTTTCCTTCAAGATTTGTTGCTGCCTAAAAGACTCCATTTGCCCTAAAGGCACTAATCTAAGACTCTTGTTTTTGGAGGATTGACAAAAACCACTGTCAAAACCTATACCTTAAGCTTCCTACCAACCACCCCTAACCTTAGAATAGTCTAATCTCTTAACTTAGTTGCTGCTATTACTAAAGTAATCTACAGCCACCCATTGCAGCACTAAAAGCACATAAAAGCAATTGAAAAGTTGATAAATACATTGCCTAATTGTTTCTCACACAAATGCTAGTATTTTGGTATTGGTTAGTGATTATTCTTGGTCTTTTTGAAGCTATTTTAAGGAACTTATTGTGAAGCCATGTCCTATAAATATTGTTGCTACAAATTTCTGTTTGTTTCACCATTATATCAGCCATTGCTTTATTGATAAAGTCCTGCTTGTTCATGAAGTACTAACAGCAAGTTGTAATTGCAAAAGACATATTTTCTTGTTTCTTTGTTCGGGAAGGTGACCCAATACTTCACTACTCATTGGTTAAAACCTCGAGACTTTCTGATCAGTGTGACTTGTGAGAGGGATATTTTCATAGACACCTTTAACCTTTTCCTTCTCAAATCCCTGTGTCACCAGGGATGTCTCCCCGGGCCATCAACCCTAAATAGAAAGAGGCATCCGATTGAGGTGACAAGTGATAGGATAACCTTCATTATGCCAATTTTCCTTTCCTAAACCTTTCCTTGGATCAAAGTACAAATTGTGCAAACAGGTTGTTTCTCCATAAAAGTGGTAAACCATAAGAATGTAACTTCAGAATTAGCAACACCCTTCCATAGTTTGGTAACCACAAACAGTTGAAAATACCCAAAGCTGAAGCAGTGACTAACGTAGTTGATTAATTGTTTAAAGGAGTTTTGGAGTCTAATTTCATGACATCACATAAAAGAAAGAATACCACAAGTACATGTTATCAATGACTATAAGCATTGTTACCGCTTGGTTTGTCCAATCAAGTTTGCAAGGTCAACACATTGGACAAAGCAAGGGCAACTCGGAGGAAGAGCCACTGTCACCTGGGCTCTTCCTTCCTTGCTCTTCTCAGATGACTACGAATCACCTAAAGCGGGGCTTCCCTACAAAGGATCACTCTCTTGAGACTTGCGGATGACTGAGAATATAAGGCTTTCTGGACTCCTGGCTTGCATGCTAGTGCCACAAGGTATGCTCCGTAATAGTAATAATCAATAACACTCATATACCTCCTTTGTTGTGGACAGTAAAATCATTGTCATGGACATATGGCCTGCTGGTCAAATCTAGTGGTTATCAGGGCCACTTTCAGATTATGATTTCTCAAAAGATGGGCTCAACTTAGGATATATGAGGTTAGAAACTAGGAAATGGAGTTTGTACCTTAGAAAACGGCTTCCTTTTGACCTCTGAATCGGCATCCAGAGCAGGGGAGCTAAGACTGTTTTACAAATCTGCAATAAAATGGAAAATATTTCATATGTGCTGCTTGAAGGCAAAAGAGCCACAGAATATCGTTATTTTCTGAGTATCTTCTTAGTGCATGGTAAAACATAGTCCTCCAAGAGAGCTGGACAGAGTAAAGGACACGTGATTATAGCTTATGATTTATCCTGCAATCAGAAATAAAGAAATAACCCTTACAAGCATTCTAACTCAGGACAACACATATACTTGTCAACTATTCCAACGTATTCCTACCACCTGAGATTGACTGTCTTTGGACTATCCTTCAGTTTCGATATGGGATGGAACATAGGGCTCTAAATGCTGATACATCAAATGTCTTACTTTAAGGAATTTCAGGCTCATAAAACACTCGTACAAACTTTAGGAGAATCAAAACTTACACAGAAAATAAACTTCACTCACAGTTTTTGTCAAACGGTTTGTATGTAAACTTATGTAAACCAAACAAAATGAAAATCAGATTTGTTAATGAACAACCGAGATTTTCAGTGCATGCGCTAGACTCACAGGACCTTTTCCAGCTCAAATTTGAAGCTTGAGAACAGCAAGACCAACATTAGAATGTAATGGTTATATGAAAATTAAAGAAGTTCTCACTCATACATTTTTACAAACAGTTGGTGAGTAACCCCTGAAAGATCAAATCTTCAATGTTATTGCCCAGATCTTGAAGATAAAAGTCTTGTCCTATTACAGTTTGTTTTCCAGCACTTAAAAGGCATTCCAGCTCTAGTTATGAATCTATAATTAGCGTGCTAGAGATGGTATTGAGAATTGTGGTGCATATATAAGGAAGTTCATGCATGTATTATGTCAAACAGTTCACGTGCCAACTTCATGTGGTCAATGTTAACAGCGGGCATAAACTTTAAGTAATAAGCCTTGAGATCATTCGTGGAGTAATTAGTATGCATCTACAGGCAAAGAGCAAGGCTTTCCATATGGCAATGTATCTATTAACCATCATACAATTGATTCTAAGAATGGCTGCGGTTCCTGTATAAAGATTTCATTCACAGATTTTTTACAGACAGTTAGAAGACAGCCTTGCATACATCCAGGAGAAAGGTTTAGAATAAGGTATTTTCAACATGTAACCCTGGGGAAGACTTCCTCATACAGATTTATGCTTAGGATAGCAAGCAGGTTTTTGTTCACAAAGGTGTATGAGAAAGGGTACAATTCAGCACCCCATTTTTTGTTTATTTGAAATACAAGCTGGGTGCTGCCTTTGGTGGCAGCAAGCCCAACCCTGTATTAAACACGGCCTCTGCTGCCACAATTCCAAATTTTTTTAGAAGAAATTTAGGGTTGGAAGGAATATACCAATGCCTTTTCCTTGCTGGGAGAATGGGGTCTTGAATTTGATGAGGGAAATTGCTCTAGTAACAAGGAAAAAGGCGCATTAGTTGAGACATTCAAACACAATACAGTCCTACCCTTGATTATTAAGCAAATCCAGAAATCTTCTTCACATTCCCTTGCCAAAGTGGACAAGAAAACAAGTTATAGAGACATGGGCTATCAAGAAACATTTCACAAATGAATTTTCATCAGGCATTGAGTAAAAATACCGCTGAGAAATTGCTTCTAATGATAGTTTCCTTTTTGTAGAAATGATGGAACAGTTTTACCAAATAAAGAACCATGAAACATTTTGAAGAAGTTTCAGATTTGGGAGTAAACAAATGGTAGCAGCAGCCTCAGCCTCAAGGGTGCACTTCAAAGACCAGCCACAAGCTCTATCTCTCTAGAAAATGCACCACGGCCTCCAACATACAATTCTTCCAACCCTTTTACAAGTAGAGAAGGCTGAATAAATAAACCCAAACAAGCCCCTCTAATAGCTATCTTCGTGAGAAGGTCATCCAACTTCTTCTAGAAGCTGGACCCATTATCACAAGATTTGTACTTGTGTGAAGCCCTCCACAAGATCCCAATCTTGTGTAACAATTGAAAGAATCTACCACTGTCACCTAAGTAGAGAGACTTCCTTGTTTTAGTGATGGAAAGAGGTCCACCACAAGGGAGAGGCTTCCTAGTGACCTCAAGGGATCAAATATAAGTTTACTAAGCCTACAACCCCTATCTTGGTCACCTAATGATTAGGTATAGGTCTAGGAGAGGGAAATGAGAGGTAACGGGATAATTCTTGTACCTGTACGAGGCAATAAACAATTTGCAGCATAACATAGACAATTAGCAAGTTATAAAGTTCAATAAGGACCTCTTAGACACTAGAGAATGAATAAATGTGATGGTTGTTGCAAATTTACAGTAAACCAGTTTGCAAAAAAAAACAATTAATATTTTGCAACAGCAACAAATAAAAGCTCTCAGAAATATAGCAATTTAGCATGAAAATTAAACCTTCAACAAGCACAATAGTATCCAATTGCTAGATAAAATTTCTGAGTGACTTAGGCCACTTTTCCAAGTGTGTATGGAAAGCAAATTAAAGTAAATTTCAGTGATGTAGCAAAATTTTGTAACAGCAGAAATAAATAATGTTTGTTTGCTATGGTTAGGGTTAGGAAGTTAGTAGGATGTTTGAGAGAGAGAGAAGATCAATTTTAAATGTTACTTTTGTTGAAATAACAACTGCAAAGAGTATTCTAATTATTATTGATGGTTATTCATTAAATCAACTCTATTGCAGATCGATCATGTCGGTTATTGTAAAAGACCAAATCCTCTCTTATGGATTGGTCAAACATAATTGTAATAGGCAGAATATATTAAAGAGGCCCCCTAATATATTAAAGGTGGTTATAACCAATCTCTTTAAGAAGCTCTAATCTTGCCGCTGAAGAGACACCTCATCTCACACGCATGAGTTGTATAAATATGAGGCTACTTCATTTAGACACACACCTCACTTGTTCATTTGAGAGAAGAGAGTTCGAGCCATGCTCTGAGAAGAGAGAGAGAGAGAGAGGCGATTCTGGGAGAGGACTTTATGTATTTGTTTGAGTTATCTCTTTGGCATTGTATTACATTCATAATAAGGTGCCTTTGCTGGTTTCTCCCCCATGAGGGTTTACTAAGATAAATGATGTGTCTCTTGGGTGGATTGCATTTCGATCCTATCTTATGCTATTGTTATCTAAAGTGAAATTGAAAGAAATCTAATAATAGCTTAAACCTTAACATGGCATCAAAGCTGCTCAGAGTATCTTTCTACAATAGAGTGAAAATCGCCACCGCTTGTTGTACATGCAAATTAGGGTTTTTGTTGATGAAGTGTTTCCAGCCCCAAAACCATCTAGAAAAGTGCTACTCTTCCCTCAAGGATCACTTTATATCCCTTAACAACTTTTCAGCTGGCTAGATCTCCCGAAAGGAAACCCTAGTTTTCACAAAGTAATTAGAAGTTCTAGTAAAACCGAAAATTGGCAAATGAAACCGTAAGCACCACCCGTAACCACGTGACTGGGTTTGAAGGGGTAAAGTTGATTTTCTAAGATCAAAACACACCAAGCTACTCGCCTCAACCAAGCTGCGACCTCCCTCGGTAAGTTCAAAATTTGATTTTGAGCATTTTCATTTTTGGTCATTTTCCTAGTTTAGGTCAAGATGTCTGCAAGAAACAAGCTTGTTGACAAGTCGAAGGTGTGGAAAACTTTCAAAGTCTGGAAGTATAGGATTGGTCTCATTCTTGAAGATAATGACCTAGGAATATTCACAATAAGAAGTGTCGGAACCACGATGCTATAGATAAAGCGAAGCATCATAAGGACTCGATCAGGGCGCAAAGAATCATTGTAGATTCAATCAAAAGTCACTTGATCCCTATGTGTCATCAAAGAAGACTCAAATAAATGTTTGATGTCAGAACAGTATCTATATGAAGGTGGTAAGAACATAAACTGAAGATGAATCTAAGAACTCACCAAGAATACAAGGATGCGTAAAGGAGAATCAATCCAAGAATATTTCTCCAGAATATCCCAATTCAAAGAACAACTAGAAGCGATAGGAGATGCTATACACGAAGATGAACTTATAATGACGGCCCTTAATGGTCTCACAAGACCTTGGGATGCATACATCCAAACGATTGGTGCCAGAACGGAGAAACTAAAGTTTGATGATCTATGGGAAGAATGCATTCAAGAAGAAACAAGAGTAGCTAACTAAGAGGCTTTACTAGTAAGAGATGAAGAACAAGCCCTAGCTACTCACACTAAAGGAGGAAGAAAAAAAAAGTCTTACTTCCAGAAAAAAACTCATAAAGAGTCTCACCCCAAAAAAAAATCTCAACCAAAGAGATTCCAGAAGAAAGGAAAACGAAAGGAAAGAGATTACTCATCTGTCCAATGCTACCATTGTGACAAGATGGGACATATTGCGAGACATTGTCCAGCAAGACGAGAAGAATACAAGGGGAACAATAAGAGGCACCATGCCCATGCAGTTGAAGATGAAGAGCCACCCGCAAAGATGTTAAGAGAACAAATTAAAGACTATGTTTTAATTTCGGCCCTCTCAGAATCGGTAACACCTGGAGAGGACACTTGGCTCATTGATAGTGGTGCCTCCAAGCACATGACAGGTCAAAGAGACACTCTCTCTTGCATTTCAGAAAAGAAGTTTTCTCAGAAAGTTACACTTGGAGATGATTACCAATATCCCATCAAGGGAGGGGGAGAATCAAACTACAAGCTTAATTCAGGGAATTCAATGAAGATGAAGGACGTACTCTATGTACCAGGTTTGACTAAGAACCTACTCTCCATGTCAGCTTTAGAAAAGAAAGGCTTCAGATTTGCCTTTATAGACAGAGAAGTTCTTATATGGGCTAAAGGAGAAACCATGAAAGAAGCAATCATCATTGGAAAAGAAGAAGGTGGCTTATATAGGATAAAGGGTCACTCAAAAGCAGCCATGACCCACGCCATTGAGAATCCATGTGAACTTTGGCATAGAAGATTGGTCCACATCAACTACAAGGCGTTACCCTACGTATGCAAAGCAGTCACGACTCACAGGTCTACCAGAACTCAAGGTTGACCATGAAGGCGTGTGCAATGGATGTGCACAAGGGAAGAACATCAAGAACCATTTTCCAAAGAGAGACAACAAAGCAGAAGGAGTCCTATAACTCATTCATTCAGATGTGTGTGGCCCAATGCCATCATCCTCCATCAGTGGGTATGTATACTATGTATCTTTTATTGATGATTATTCTCGTAAGACCTGGGTTTACTTTTTGAAATCAAAAGATGAAGTGTTCAGTAAATTCAAGGAATTCAAAGCCTTGATAGAGAATCTTTCCGAAAGAAAGATCGAGATACCCAGGTCAGATAATGGAGGAGAATACACCTCAAAAGAGTTTGTGAACTTCTGCAAAGATGTCGGGATCAAAAGGGAGCTCACCACTCCCTATAATCCTCAACAAAAAGGTGTAGCAAAAAGAAAGAACAAAACAATAATG
>SNQJ01S0250978.1:2547-12833 GCA_010110895.2 Picea sitchensis | reverse complement strand
TGTGATTTAGTTCAGAGCTTCAGCAAGTATAATTAGTATGAGTTTCATTACTACAACACTATGTTGCTTTTGGAATTGAGCATATATTGTGCGTGGTTATATTTGAAATAAAATACTTCCCTGGGTTGATAATTTATGTTTCACTTGGTTGTTTAAAATTAATTAAGCAATTATAGTGACCAACAATCGCGATTCCCCGAATCATGAAACCCCAAAATCATTGGAAGGAATAACACCAGGTCATGGGATCTGTTCATATGAAAAGTGACTTAAGGGAGGAGCTAAGGAGATGTTAGACCCTTTCGGGGTTCGACATTTCGGCAATTCGAAGGACAAGGAGCTGGGGCACTTTGCGTTGAAAACCCTGAAGTCGTGAAACGTGACGTGTCTTTGGAGTAGGGCTATGGTAATGGAGGAAGAAGTCACATGGACCAAGATTTGGTCAGGGGTTAATCATCGTTGAGACCATTTCAACATTTCAGCATTTCGACATTCGGGGATTGAAGAGGGAAAGACTCGACATCAGTATTCGCGAAGTCGCAAAATGAGAAAAGCTTCTCTTACCTTGGCCGAAGGTCATATCGAGGTCAAGTGTCGTGGATTTTCTGGGTCGGCGAAAATCCTGAGAGAACGTTAGCCATTGGATCGAGGGAGGTTGACAACCATCAATCTCGACAAAGGAAAGATTTTGAAATTCAGGGAATCATAGGGGAAAAGTAACGACTGTTGGTTGTTCGCTCAAAAGTCCTGAAAAGCTGAAATTAGTGGGAAACAGGTGGCGTGTATTCGTCACATTAGAGAAGTCAACCTTCATTGACATTTCGGGTTTCAGAGGTTGAAGAGTCAAGGGAACTTACATCAGGATTCGCGAAGTTGTGAAATCTGAAATTTCCTTTTCAAAAAGTCTCGATCATATTTGTTGGTCAGGAGTGAAGGTAGGAGATAGTGGGAGCTAGGCTCTATTTCAGGGTTCGGTGATTCGAAGGAAAAGGAGCCTGGGAGAGCTCGCATGTAGGAGTCTTGAAACGCGAAAAGTGTGTTGTTTCATAACAGAGAAGAGCGTCGAAAAGGGGGTACGCACACAAATTTTCTCAAGACCTATGCCAGAGGACAAACGGACCTGTGGATTCATTCAAAGGCTTCCAACAGGAGCCTAAAGAGCCATTTTGGCTCAGAAGAAGATCAATCCAAAGACCTGGAGGTCACAATTGCCTGCTGAGGTAGGGGGACTGCATCAATATTCTTCCCACTTGGTTGTCTTTGTTCTTACGTACATTATTAACACATATTCTATAATTTGATTCGTAAGTTTTGTTTGCCTATCCTTCTGTGGATGGTAACTTGTGATGAAATTCAAATTAGTACCCAAACCTACAAACAATTCCTTCCAAAAATTGGATGTAAATTTAACGTCTCTATACAAAATCACCATCTTAGGAACCCCATGCAGTATAAATGTTTATTTCATAAAAATATCATCGATATTAATTTATTTATAAGTAGATTTCATAGGTATAAAGTGTGAAAACTTACTTAACTTATCAATTACTACCATAATTGAATTGTTTTGTCTTTGTGTCTTAGGAAAACCTATAATGAAGTCCATTGAAATAATTTCCCATTTCCATTCTGGTATAGGAAGAGGTTGTAAAAGACTTGTCGGATGTTGATGTTCTTCTTTTACCTGTTGGCAATCTAAACATCTAGATAAGTATCCAACTGTTTCAGATTTCGTATTAGGCCAATAAAACTATTTTCTTAGAGCTGTCATCATTTTCTAGTATCATGGATGACTAGAATAGGAAGTTTTGTGCATCCCATTCAGGATCATCATCTTCAATTCAAACGAATTAGGTACATATAACCTATTTTTGAACCTTAATAGTCCATTTTTATCGATACTGGAATCTGTATTGTGCAATTTTCTCTCATTTTTCTACAATTGATCTACTGTTTTGATGTATTCTACATCATTTCTGCTTGGAGATTTAATTATGTCATCATTATCATTTTTTTCTTTGCTGATAATTACTTCATATAACTCATTATTTCTCTGACTTAGTTCATCTACAACTTTATTTTCCTTTCCTTTGATGTGTCGTACTTAGAAATCGAACTCACTTAGAAAAGATAACCACCTCGCTTATCTTGCATTGAGATATTATTGAGTGAACACATGTTTCAAACCACTGTTATCTATTAGATATAGAAATTTTCTTCACATTAAATAATGTCTCCACATTTTTAATGCATGAATTACAACTGCTAATTCTAGATCACGAGTTACATAGTTTATTTCATGTTCCTTTAATTTGCATGATTCTTAACAAATGACATGTACATCTTGTGTCATTAATCCTCCTAATCATTATTTGATTGCATCCACATGTACTACAATGTCTTTATAAAGGTCATCCACTTTAAGTATCGACGTTGTAGTTAATAGAACTTTCAATTTATCAAAACTGTCTTGGAATTTTTGAGACCAAATAAATTTTGCCCCCTTTTTCTGCAATGATGTAATAGGGTAGGCGATTTTGGAAAACCCTTCGATAAACCTCTAGTAATCCCTATGAATTATCATATGTCTACTACATCTTTAGGAATAGTCCACTCTATAATTGCTTTAATCTTTTCAGAGTCTACTATAATACCGTCTTCCGATATCACATGTCCTAAATATTATATCTTCCTTTGATAAAAATCACATTTATCAAACTTAACATATAATTTATGCTCTCTTCAAGTCTGTAATACTATTTTCAAATGTTGTTCATGTTCTTCTTCATTTTTTGAATAGATTAATATATCATCAATACAAATCAGTACAAAGTTTTCCAAATACTAGTTTAATATACTATTCATCAAGCACACAAATGTTGTTGGTGTGTTAGTAAGTCCAAATGGTATATATGCAAATTCATAATGTCCATAACGTGTTCTAAATGATGTTGTGTTTATGTCTTTGTCCTTTATCCTGATATGGTGATAACCAGATCTCAAGTCTAGTTTGCAGAATTATTTTTCTCCTCCAACCTAGTCAAATAGATCATTGATCCTAAGTAAATGGTATTTTATTTTAATCTTCATTTTATTCAGTTGATCATAGCCAATGCATAATCTTAGTGTTCCATCTTTCTTTTTGACAAATAATACTGGTGCTCCTCATGGTGAAACACTTGGTCTGATGTATTGTTTATCTAACAGTTCATCTAATTGAGTTTTTAATTTTGTTAACTCAGTAACACTCATCTTGTAAGGTTCCTTTAATACTAGGGCAGATCCACATAGTAGATCAATAGAGAAATCTGTTTCTCTCATTGGAGGTAGTTCTGGTATCTCTTCCATGAATACATCTTTAAATCCCTGAAGAACTGCAAAGTCTTCAAAACTTGGTTCTCTTTCTCTCTCTAGCAGATTTGTTACTTGAATAACATATATTTTGCATCCTTTACTAACACACTTTTTCAATTGCATTGATGATATTTTTCTAACAAAATCTGGTTTTTTGATTCCTTGTACTATTCTTGATATATCGTCTTCATCCTTGTATACAAATGATTTTTTTATAACAGTTCAGTATCACTTTGTGATTTTCTAACCAGTCCATTCCAATAATTATATGATATGATCCTAAAAGTAATACAATCAAATTTATCTTTGTATTTTGTCCACTTATACTCAGTTAACAATCATAAATAGATTTTGTTACCTTTATTTTTGTACCTATTTCGAACTGTACTAACTAGGATTTGGCATGTCTTACCTTCTTTATTTTGTTTGATTCTACTAAAGTTTGGGTAAGATAACTTAGACTAGCTCCTAGGTCAATTAAAATAGATACTTTTTTGTTATGAATTTTACCTTCAATTTCCACAATAGTGGATTGATTATCTGCTTGCCTGCCATCCACAACTACATTGATTCTATGAATTCTTTTTTCAAAATATCCAACTATTGAAGCTTATTGTATGCTCTAAATGGTTTTATTTGCAACATTTCTATAGGGACAATTTCTCAGTAATGTGTTTTGCCACACCCCCAACATTTCAATGGTTCTCTAGGATTATCATTTTCTTTCTTGAATCCCAAGTTAATTGTCTTACTTCCTTGTACTTGTGGCACATTTCTATGGAAGTTATTTTCTTGATGTCCTTTGTTCATATTTCAGAAAGGTGAATGTTTGAAACTATTTTTCCTCTGATTTAATGTTTCCTGCTTATTTTCTTTCCATGCTTTTGGATTTCCCGATCTCTGTTTGTATTGACCATAACAAATCCTTTCTTTTCGTAGTACTTCATTCAAGGTTTTTGGGTTATCAAACTCTATTATGTCCTTGTATGACTGAGGTAAAAATTTGAAGTTTTACCTTTTCATCTTTTATATAAGATACAAATCTCAATAATTCCAGAAATTTAGTGATTAGATTCTCTATGGACATCTCTCCTAATTCTAGCTCATAGAAATATTTATTTTTTCTCTTATAATAACTTTCAGATAAGTATTGTTTATTGAAGTGCTTCTTAAAATCTTCCCATTCCATCTTCTTTTCTTTTAGTCCTTTGGTAAATTTTATGTCTTTCCACCATATGTTGGCTTTACCTTTTAGATTGTAAATAACCATTCTTACTTTCATATTACTAGAGTATTTGTATATCTGGAAGTATTTATTTATGCCAATCAACCAAGCTTCTACCTCCTCACCGATTATGGACTCACCGTTAAAAGTTGATGGCATGATTTTCTTAAATTCTCCATCTAAATGGTCCATCTGTTTTATTTTCCTTGCGGTAGAGGCTTTATTTTCAGTCATGTGTGTGTCATTAGAAGAGTTGTTTTCTCTTTTAGTTTCATGACTATAATATTTCGAGGAATTTTTACTAACTTCCTCATCCATTTCATTATTCTTTGGACTCTTCTTTGTTGCTATGCTATGTAACAACATTTCATTAATTTTGTATTGATCTTCTTGAGATTTCTTTAATTTTTCATTATCAAATTTAAACACTTGCAACTCCACGATACGATTCCTCATCATTTCCAACACCTGGGTGGTTGAAATTCCTTTGCTGTGATGTCCTGGGTTTCTAGGAAGCTCTTGATTGTTGTTTCTTGCAGGTCTGTCTTCTTCTCCATTCTGCACTGACATTTTTACCAATTGTTTTTTGACATAGTCTATTTGTAACAGTGAAATGTTGTTTGTTATATTTTTCATTTAACAAAATAATTTTCTGGTGTCACCCCAGACTTAAGTGATGTAACCTACAACTCTGATACCATATGTACGAGACCCAAATTTTCATATGTTTTTTTTGTTTTGTTAGGATGATCTATAAAAGGGGTAAGTCAATTACATACCTTAGAATTATACATGTAGTTCTAATATTTTATATATCTCACTAATATCATGACCTTATATTCAATAGTTCACTTACAACGATTCTTAAAAACATTATTGGCTTACCAAAAAGGAATTTCCTTTTTAGTGCTATATGCATTCACCATCCTTTTTTTTGTTGTTAAAAACGAAACATGGTTTAAACCTTACGTATGAGCCACCACGATGTTGAATAAGTCATGGCACAAACTATGGAAAGGGAAATAATACAAGGGTGTACCTGAAGTTGAGAATGTAATTCTTCCTATGAGGTGTAATGAATCGACCAATACATGAGTTAGTAAAATCTTTAATTCATTATTTATTCCTTTGAGCGTTTGGAGTTATTAGGAAAATAACGTGTCTTCTTCTTGAGCACTTAGGTATAGCCCAGGCATGTTCATCTAGCCTAATGACCAATGGGATTACTCCTCTAGCTTGAGTTTCACATGGATTAGAAGTAGAAATAGTTTTATATGAATGATGAAATAGTTTTATATATTACTCTATACTTTATATCACATTCATGTGTGTATAGGAGTGTTATCCTTGATTTTGTTTCATTGAATGCTTCTATAAGATTCATGATCTAGTTAAACATAAATTAGAACCCAACTACAGAGGATAGGGTTTTTCCTAAGGGAGATTACTAATAGAAACTACATTTTATCTTGAGTTTTGTCTAGGATATTCCATTGAAAAATAGATGGATACCAGCTTGTAAGCTTCTGGGCATTATTTTGTAGCCATATTTTTATTAGTACAGGTAGTCTATCCCAGACTATATCCATATTTTAGAAAAACTCTCAGTCAACTACCTTGTCTTTATCCTGAGACCCCTGGGTTTTCTATAGTGTCAATACCTTTGAAAATGGTTTTCTTAAAATATATAATATAATGTGTATTTCATAATTTATCCTAAGTTTATCAAATTTCTGTAATCCTTTCGGAGGAAAATTTCATAATCGTTTTGGTAGTTTCATTCGACCTTCTTTTCTCAATAACCATTATAGTGTTGTAATATTTTGTGCCAAGATTTGTTACAATGTACACTTAAAGATAAATGCGATTTCATTTTAATCATTGTAGTATATTAATTGATGGAAACTATTATTTGTGTTACAGAAATGGCATGGCACCATTCATACTAGATTTCGTTTGGCCTTTTTGAAATCCAAATAAAAGAACTCATGTTTATTTATTTTGTTTACTTGTAACCTCCAATTCATCTTATGCGGCTACAATCTAATGATGGGTCCCTTTATTTTTCGATGGAAACCCATTATACTGTACAATACCTCTTCTTCAATGTGCTCATGATACCTCAAATCCAATTCATCTTACCCAGGAAGGTACAAGTACCAACAATTGTTTTTAAGAGAAAGAACATAATAATACCCTTTTCAATTACCCTCACATAGTAATGTTTCTCAATTATTTCCATTTATGCTTTTCCATGGGAAGGGGTTTTATTGGAATCGGGATTGCTACAGATCTTCAGATAACTAATACGATTTGTTTTTTTTAATTTCTTCGGTGTATAAGGTTTTTGAATAGAATTCCCATACTAAGATTTGTATTCTTACATTGCAGGTTGGGACAAATTCACTAATGCGAAGAATCACCCACTAACCCGAGAAAGGTACTCGAGTTTCAATCTTAGAGATTCTACCATAAAGAAATCTCCTTAACAAATAGGGCTTCGATTCATTCCTCCTTGATCATATCCGAACATGGTCCGTCTAGAAGTTTCAATTTTATTTAGATAGGCCAAATTTTAAATGTTGTTTACCGTATGTCCTTTTATTCAAGATAAAAATCGAGTCCTCATGCTCTACAATGTCCACTGCCGAACATAAGATCTCTGGTATAAAGGTTACTAGAATCATTAAGATTCTACATCTCATGTTCGTCGACAATATTCTCTTATTGTCAAAAGCTGAGCTGCTCGATTGGATTGTTATTTTGGATATATTACGAGTCTTCTGCACAGTATCGAGATTGTCCATCAACCCCTTAAAGTCCTCGGTCCATTATTGGGGAGTTTCTGAGGCAGAGGTCTTGCTTCTCAAAGGATCCATACCTTTCACTTTCCTTGATTTAAAAGATGACTTCAGTTACCTGGGTTATAGGCTGAAGCCGAGAGCCTCCTCCCCTGTAGATTGGAGTTGGCTCGTGGCAATTTTCGAAAGAAAGATAAGTTTTTGGTGCAATAAGTGGCTGTCCCTGGGAGGCCATTTCATCTTAGTCAAATTTGTGCTGGAGGGGCTGGCTGTCTACTGGATGGCCCTAGAGCGTATCCCTAATAAAATTATTAATCTATTTCGAAGGCTTTCTTGCAATTTCCTCTGGAATGATCGTGTTGATAGTCATCGCTTCCACCTTTGCAAATGGAAGTCCATTTACAAACCCCGTAAGGAAGGAGGCTGGGGGCTAAAGAACCTGTCTATTTTCAACTCTTCTCTTCTGGCCTGCTCATTCTGGAGAGCACTTACACATAGAAGCATTTGGCAGAATGTCGTTATTGATAAGTACCTTGTCTCTCTACCTCTCCATCTTTGGCTGAGAAGACCATCTCTTGAGCTGAAACAGGCTTCCCCCTTTTGGAAGGGACTCATCTCCGCCTCTCCTGTGGTTCTTCACTGGCTTCGATGGAAGCCTGACACAGGTACTGAGATCTTACTCGAAAGGGATAAGATCCTAGGTTTGGAGAACCTCTCCATCCTCTCGCCCTCGCTCAGATCACAACTCGCTCTTTCAAGCCTCGGTTGCCTGGCACAGGTCAAAGTGTCAACAAACACTGGTTTTCTCCGGGCCCGCTGGATTACTAGAAGTGAACTACAGGTTCCTCAACCGATTGCTAGGGAATGGGATACCTACACTTTTTCTCTAAAAGCGGCTGGAATCTCGCTCATTGACTGTCCGGACACTCTACTATGGGCTGGGGGTGATGGATCGGGCTTCCTAACAGTCAGAAACACCTATGTGTCTCTCCATCAAACTGGTGACTGTAGTGAAGAGTTCCCGTGGCTTCCTTCCATATGGAAATGGTCCATTCCACTAAAGATAAAAAAATTTGTTTGGTTGTGTATTAAGGAGAGGCCGCTCACCTGGGAGGCGCTTCAAAAAAGAGGCTGGCAGGGCCCCGACCGATGCCCCCTATGCATTATAGCTACTGAAAACATAAATCACCTCCTGATCCATTGTGACTTCACCGTGTATATATGGACGGACTTATTACAGCAGTTGTCTCCTTCTATTATCTGGAAGGGCGACTCCGTCTCCGAGTGTTTTGATGCATGGCAAAAAATCAAATCGGCTCCTTTTTCTTTGGCTGCACTTGTCTGCTGGTGGATTTGGATAGAGAGGAACCAGGTTCTTTTCGAGGGGCATCCTCCATCCTGCCAAACTGTTCTTCACAAAATTCGCTCCAATTTCAAATGGCAGCCAACCTCTTTAAAGTTGTTCCAAGCAAAAGCTATCGATTTTCATCTGTCGGATGGCTCAACACTTGTTTGTTTTGATGGTGTAGCTCTCTCTAGCGGCCTCTGTTGTGGGGAAGGGGGCACATTCAAAGATCATCAGTCGAGGACAACAAACTGGTTCCTAAATTGTGGAGCGGGTACTAACAACAAAGCTGAGTTATTGGGCTTATGGGTTTCTCTATCCCTTGCAAATTTTTGGTCTTTAGACCACATCATTGTTTTGGGTGACTCGAAACTTATTATTGATTGGATAAATCAAATTAGCAAGCTCCATTCAGTCCAGTTAGAAGGATGGAAACAAGAAACGCGGAGGTTAGCAAACAATTTCTCCGACATCCAGTTCTGTCATGTTCACAGGATTCACAATAAGGTTGCGGATGCACTATCTAAGAGAGCACTCAGTGGCATAGTTGGTAGGCTCTCAGTCTATCATTGCGTCAATGGATTAGAGAGCCAAATCTTCACATTTAATCTCTTCGAAGGATATTGACTCACTTGTTGTTTTTTAGGTTCATTACAACGTGTTTTCCTTCGCTTTCCCCCGACTGGGTGTGCATAGATATTCTCCTCACAGTTTTTATCGCTCTCAGATATTTCCTCCCCCATATGGATGGGGTGAAACCAATTGAAGAGGGCGACTACTTTTTCAGTGTGTCGTGCTTCTTTGGGACAGTTTTATCTGTAGTGATCTGCACTTTTAATGTCTGGTCATCAGCATTTCTCTTTCAGCAGTGTCAATATTTTGTGTAAATGAATTTATACCTAATATAAATTTGAGGGAATTTTTTCATGGAAAAAAAGATGTCCATTACCTATCTATGACATATCGTATTTGTACACATAGTATTTTTGGAATTTCGTACATTATTCTTGTGAGAAATATATTCGATAAGATATAAAATAATCTATACTACATGTAGAAAAAATTTCTTTATTTCTGTAATGATTTCACTCATGCTTTCTAGTATACTTGTATTGATCAAGAAACAATGGAAAATACATATCTGGTAATATTCGTGCTCTAAACCATAGATAATTTCATTCTTATGGTAATATGTATTTTACTATAAAGAAAATAAATTTACATATATGTGTTTTATTTCATTTTTCTTTTATTTATTTATGTATGTATCCTAAAAGGACAATTAAAAACACTTCTAATCATTTTTCTCTAAGTTTTGTAGCTCTCTTTATCTAGATATTCCATAACTATAATTTTTTAGGAGCCATATTATTGTTGTGCCATAGTTTTTCCAGAGTCTAAAAAATAATATAACTGTATACAATGTATACATATCCCTTTCTCATGATTATCAATAAAATGCATATTTCTATGCTAAGTGTGATGAAGGTAATCCATTTAACTCATGCAGAATGCACGTGTCTATATCCAAACCAATTCTATAGCATACATACAATATTAT
>SNQJ01S0250976.1:0-12695 GCA_010110895.2 Picea sitchensis | reverse complement strand
AGGTGGTTTACCTATGTCGAGATGAAATCATGATTATCTTTATGTTGTGGTTGATCGATTTAGAAAAATGTGTATTTTGATGCCTTGTACTAAGCAGGTTAAAGCTGAACAAATAGCACAGATGTTCTTTCAAAATGTTTGGGTGCATTTTGGATTGCCTAAATCCATCATTTCTGATCGGGATTCTCGATTTGTTGGAAGTTTTTGGTCGAGTTTATGGGCACTCATGGACACCAAACTTAAAAAGAGAACATCTTGTCATCCGCAAATAGATGGTCAGAAAGAGGTGGTAAATCAAACAGTGGTGCATATTCTTCGTGCTTATTGCAGTAAGCATCCTAAACTTCGGGATGAGCATTTACACTACATTCAACATGCTTACAATCGAGCTAAGCAGTCTTCGACTCAAACGTCGCCATTTGAAGCATGTTTTGGCTATTTGCCCAAATCGCCTTTAGATTTTATCTTTGGGAAAGATATTTCTATCGATGGTTAATATGACATTGATAGGGTAGAAAATTTCATTGAACAAATTCAGTCGATACATCAAGTGGTGCAAGAACAGTTGGAAAAGAGTCAGGCCAAGTACAAAATGAGACATGACAAGCATCGTGTTGATCACAGTTTCCAAGTTGGAGATGAAGTTTGGCTTTACATAAGTAAGGAGATACTTAAAGGAGAAGGTAAAAAATTGAAACCGATTCGATATGGTCCTTTCAAAATTATCGACAAGATTGGTAACACTGCTTTTCATTTAGATTTGCCTCCTTATATGCAAATGTATGCAGTTGTTAATGTTGAGAATTTGAAATTGTATGAGCCTCCATTGATTGATAATCATGGAGAGAATGTTCATATTCCTTCTATAGATGATTTTTCCCCAGAGTATCTTACAGAACTGCATGAAGGCACCATCCTTGACAGGAGAATGCGAACTTCAAAACGAGGAAATGTGGAGTATCTTCGAGTTGGTCTTAAAGGAAAAAATCCAAGAAAATCCAAGTGGATTGAGGTTGGAAGGGTGAGGAAACTATACCCTCATCTTCACATAGACTGAAAATAGTCTTTTGGAGGTCCAAAAGCTTCCCAATGGGGAGGTGTGATCAGGGGATCAAATTTTGCTCAAAAATTCAAAGTGCTCGAAATCACTTCAAATCGAACGAGAGCATAGGCCTCATTATTGCAAACCCAATGCAACTCGTTTCATCTCAAACAGATGTCGGGAGCGAGAGATATTGTGATCTGTTCGAATCGTTACACAGGCAAAAAAAAAGAGGACGTTGACTGTACAGTCCGTACAGTTCGTACAGGCTGACGTGGTAGAGTCCATATGATGACATGGCAGAGGTGATGTGCCAGTTTTGGATTGGCAGATGTGGTCAAATCGGAATGCGACATGTGGAATTTATTGTACCAATGGTGTGGTGCTACGTGGCCCAGTCATGGGCTGCCACGTGGCACCGTTGTATTGGTTATTGGTTCAAAATTTATGGACTCCATGGGGTTCGAACCGTGAACCTCCTCCCACCATGTAAATCCTTAACAAAGTCCGCCCGACCATCATACCACCGTTTGTTCCTTGTTATATGAGTGGGAAAATATACATTTAAGTTTGTATTGTTTTAAATTTAGCGGGGGTCGGGCCGGGGCTTAGCCCCAGCCCGTGGTTGTATTG
Organism: Picea sitchensis; assembly: GCA_010110895.2. Taxonomy (NCBI): domain Eukaryota; kingdom Viridiplantae; phylum Streptophyta; class Pinopsida; order Pinales; family Pinaceae; genus Picea; species Picea sitchensis. The sequence continues at coordinate 11,020 of SNQJ01S0250976.1, read as the reverse complement.
TGTTACCATATGACAATTTATGTGAATGTGCATGAATGTATAACGAATCTCGCGGTCACATCACTCATATCATACGACCGTGTCATATGACTCTAGTACAACGTGGCGCACGCGCGTTTTGGGTTGTGGTTTGAACGATTGAATGACCCACCACTTGTCTTATTGCTATTTTCCTATGGAACAGTTAGCCCTTTCACATTTGTGTGAGGTCATATTGTGGAACCATGTGCCCGAGAGCTAGGTGGTTAGGGGCTGGTGCACCCATAACCATCCTACAGTTCACACCGTTGGCGTGGTTGTGCCCGGTGCCGGGTTTTTACACTTTAAATAGCGTGTGTACTAGGTTGAATGAACAAGGGTTCAATTTGTAGATGCAGAGACAACAAGCTTGAAGGGGGGACTTCCAAGAAGCCCAGCTTCTTCGTTTTTTGGCCAAATGAGGTGCCGAAAAAGCCCATCTAGGGGTTTTTGGACGCTATGAAGCCATTGGAGCAATCTGTTGGTCAATTTGAGCATTGTAAAGCAAGTTTTTGAGCACTTTGAGAAATTAATAATAATGATCCATTGGAAGCTGGACCAGGAGATGTAGCCCAAGAGAGGGGTGAACTCCTTTATCATTTGTTGTGTTTATGTGCTTATGTTCATTGATTATGCTATTGTTTATTTGTGTCTTAAATGAGTAAATCCTATTAATAATGTGTTGCAAAGTTGATCCATTTGCTTTTAACACATAAACTTTACTTGCAAATATTTTCAAGATTTCAAGTCTTCTTCATTTTTAGATCAGAAATAAAATCTATTCTCAAGTATGCTATATAAAAAAATATGCTAGTGAGACAAGATAAAGGGCCTACCTTCTCTAGACATTCAATGAAGTCCACCATTGAACACTTGACCCAAAAAAATATTCCTGCAACTAGTCCTCAACAACCACGCAAAGAAATATTATGGTGATAATATATGATGTTAGGACATTCAATAGCATAATCCATTAATAAACATTAAAAATATGCCCATGGAATAATAATTCAAATATTTGCAAGATATCAATTGGATGGGAAAATAGTATTTCTATTAATATGTGATCAACATAAGTGTAAATGTTATAGACTTCCATGTGGGAATGGTTCAAAAATGAGAAACTAAGCTCCTTCCAGCTGGGTCCTCACCACTTCTCTCCTCCACCAAAGGAAATCTCATAGAAGAGAAACAATGAATTTCTCAATCAATACGGGAAGAGCTTGGGGGATGAACACTATGTTCATGCTTAAAGGACAAAGGGATGCAAACTCAATATGAAGTAAATGATTTCTCTAGAGTAATTTTTCTCAAAGTTGAATTCTCTCTCCTCTTCCATAGCTCGGAATTGGCCCATTTATATCCTTCAAATGGAACTGAAGGGCCAAGTCGGAACGTTTCCAGTATATGGAAGGCCAAGGATCATAGATATCATGTCCTGACATGGAAAACCGACTCCATTTTTCATTTTTAGGCACAAATACCAATGTATGTGGGATGTAGTGGTGAAACCTACCTATATACATGTTGTATAGTAGACAAGGTGTGTACATGTGGAAAAAATGTATTTTTTATCTTTGGAATTTGCAAAAAGGGATGAAAAGTCTACATAGGGAAATGGAAAAAGGCCTTTTGTGAAATATTGCATAGGGTGAGGAAAATATTGCTATAATATATGCCCCCTAATGTGTGAGGTCATAGGAGTATATGCGATGGACGAAATACATTATAAAAAACCAGAAGTGGAGTGATGAGGAACCAACTAGAAGAACTAGTTGCTCATTACATTGTACATTGACTTTGCATACATGGTGTAGGGTCCTATCTAACAAAACCTAAAATTTAATAAATTTAAACATAAACTTTTTTTCAACATATAAGAAATTTCATTATTTAACATATAAGCATATTCAACATCATGATGATAACCACCTAACACAGCGTAATCATGAAAATACATGGCTCTAACTGATGCTATTTCTCCAATCTCTGTCTGTCCTCGCTGCTGCTCTACCCAAACTCTTCCCAAAACCAAATCTTTCCTCCCTGCCAGCTAGGAATAGAGCCTATCCTGCTCCCTAGCTCTAGGATTCTATAAGGATTCCTAGCCCTCGAGCCCAAAACTCCCAGCAACTGATGCTCCCCTGTAACAATCCACCCAAACTCCAAACCAGAAAATACCAACTAGAAAAATATAGTCCCTAATCTCAAAAATGCTTCCTTTCCCCAAAATTCCAAAAGTCCTTCTCCTGAATGCCTCTGCCCCTTCATATCCTCCTTCCCATTCACTACCTCCTCCCTTCATTCAATTCCACCCACCTTATCCCTCCATACGTTAAGTTTTCTATTAATTAAATTAAAACTTATTAAACTTTTAATTTGTTACCCAAACATTAAATGAGTTAATTAATTAATTAATTAATCAACATATATTAAACAATAAATAACTAATTAATTAATTAATTAATATTATTAATAAATAATCATTATTTAACTAATATACATTAGGACAATTAATTATTTAATTAATTATACTTGATAAACCTTAAGCAATTACTTAACTAGGGTTGTTACATACACCCCCCTTCAGGAAACTTCGTCCCGAAGTTAATGTATTTTATGATACAAGGGAAAAGAAACATTAATAACAAATAACCAACATTATTAGTAAGTAAGACAAGAAAACTCATACATACTAGTGTACATGTGCAAGAAATGCATGTGTAGCTAGTACATACAAGTCTCATGCATGTACTAATAATCAATAACTATCACCCTTATAGAAATTTATGTATGCATCCAATCCAATCAACAAGACTATTCATTTTATAAAAGACAATAAACCAATCAAATGTTTGTGAAATCCTTTAATTACAATTATCTAGCTCAACAATGTTATTTAGACAATGGTAGTTTAGTTACATAATTATGAATATTCATATATACCCATTTTCTTTTCAGAAGGAAAAACAATAAATTCCACCATAAGACAAATCTCCATACAATCTCAACTATTTCTACTCATCCTTCCTCCCTAACTTACTTCCATCTTCCATTCCTATCCTTCCTCCGCTAGACTATCTTGGAGCATCAACTATATTGACCTAACCCCAAATAGAACTCGTAAGCGAAAGTGTCACTATCTTGACCAAGCTTCCCTAGCAGGCAACTGACATTCATCATCACATGTCTAGGGGAGTGTGAGCTAACACTGTCCTCCCATGACTCTAGGTTTCAGAGGATACACGGTGGGAAATGCCTCCACCCCTCTTAGCAGAACTAGGGTCCACACCCTACAATGGAATTGATGTAGGATCATCTCTCCACGTCAGCCAGCCAGCCAGCTAGCCACGTCGAGCGCATGCATTCAATGCTGAAGAGAGGTGTAGCCCTCATATTTTATTTTGAATCGAATGTAATTTAATTGCTTAGGTTGTTGAGACATAGAGTCGTGCCTTTGTGCAGGCTGTAGATAAGATCAACATTTAATGTTTTTATGGCTGAGATCTAGATCCACATGCTGGACTAGACATCCCATTCAATGTAATTGAATAGGGTAGGTAGGTTGGAGAGAAGAGCTCAAAGAGCTCCCTCATGTAAAAATATCAATTGTATCTCTTTGATAGTTAGTGAGGGGGATAGAATAGAGAATCTGTGAGTAGAGAGAAGAAGAGAGAATAGCTGAGACCTTGTTACAGGCCTTGCTCAGGAACACCTTGTACAAACAGGCATTTGCCATTTTAATATAAACAGAAGAAGTTTTTCCTGCAAGTATTCTGTGTTGAATGAATGTCTGTGAGTGTTCTTTATGTGTTGTAGATGTATGCTATAGTTTTTCATTTGTAGGAGTTGGTTTGATTTCAGGTGAAAGTCTTTGAGGCTTCACACTAGGAGGGTGTGACAGAACGCTGCGGGTTCTGATAAGCCATGCACATAGGTTGCACTTATGAATTCTAACGGTTCAGACAAAGACATGCTGCGGCACAAGAATTGGAATCAACAACTGAGGGAAGACCTCAAGGTTGTTGAACACCTTGGAGGTAAGGCTATGTAGAAGAGACACAGTTGCAGATAGAATCACTAGAGGATTATGTGAAGCTCTGCCAAGTGGGCATTGATTAGGTGCAAGGAGTGCACAGAGGGAGAGCTCTGCTGTGAGTTCAGGAAAAAGAGACAGAATCACTGAGCATTCTGAGAGCTCTGCCAAGTGAGCATTAAACGGGTGCATAGGTGTATAGGAGGACAGAACTGCTGAACGTTCTGGGAAAAGATACTCTGCCAGGTGGGAATTGAGTAAGTGTGCATATAGGCACAAGAGAAGAGAACTCTTTGAGTTCTGTAATTGAAGGAAGAATCCACTGAAGGATCTTCACAGGGTTGCTGAACACCTTGAAAGGATTAACAAGAGGTTGCAAGAGCAGAAGGATAGCCAGGAGGGTATTATATTCTCCATCTTTGGGAGAAGGAAGAAGGAAAAAATCCCTTAGGGGTCTAAGCGTGTGAGAAGCTCAGGAGAAGCAACACCTTGTGTGCATAAAGACTCTGCAGAGGTGTAGGAGTCATAGAGTCCCTTGAGGATTCGGGCACAGAAGCTCAGGAGGGACGAGTGCTTTCAGGCACAGAGCATAGCTGCAAGGAGTGCAGAGGTTGAAGAACTCTTTGGAGGAGTTCAAAGTTCCCAGAAGCTCAGGGGGAACAACGTCTTCATACATAGGAAAGAACTCAGGTATAGGAGTTTTCATAGAAGAAAGGGAGCAAAGGTTGAGACCTTTGGGAACTTGGAGTTTTTCCAAATCTAGAAAGAAAAGTGCATAGGCTTAGGAGGAGCACAGTAGCCATCAGATCAGGTGGAAAAGGAGATCTAGATCATTGGTTTCTACGTCCAGGAGACGCACAGGATGAGAGAAATGATCTGAGCCGTCAGATCTTGAGTGGAGAATCTGACAACCATTAGATCTGTTAGGAGTTGCGAGGGAGTTAAAAATCACACAGCAGAATAGAAGTGAAGTCGCAAAAGGATTGACAGGCATCGGGATATTGACACTCGGGATATCGAAGATCCTGAGGTCAAGAAAGCCGGGACATTTCAAGTCTCGAAAAAACAAAGGAATCACAGTCGTCTGTCTGAGGGAGGACGTGTGTCACGAGATCATACATTTCGAAGATCTGGGCACTGGTTCGTAGAGGTGAGTCTCGAAGGCATCGAGATATCGGAGTTCACGATATCGGGAGTCACGACAATAAGAAATTGGGAAAATCCATGGTGAAAGTCCCGGGAACGATCTGGACCGTCCATTAGTGGAGACATGTGGTGGAGATCGAGCACCCGTCAGTATTTTGGCACATCAAAATTCAACATTTCACGAGTCCTGAAGATGAGGCATCCGGGACATCAGAAGTCGTGAAATCGCGAGGGGCGATCAGAACCATCCATCATAGGAGGACGCATGGAGGAGATAAGAGTATTCGGGAGATTTCCCAAAAGGGAATCGTCTGTCGGCATATTGGGAGTCGGGAGTCGGCAAAGTGAGTTGCTTGATATCACGAGTGGTGAAACCGCGATAAAGGAAATCTCGATAAGGAGAAAATCTCTGTTGTTGTGGGGCCTAGATGATGTCACGTCGGAGAATTGAGAATCGGAATATCGGGGATTCCGAGGACAAAGTGTCCAGGCATTTCGGCATTGTGATGTCTGAAACCTCAATGAGATACAAGGCTGCGGTCTTGTGAGATAGTGGTCACATGGGCCAGGAGCTTAGCCAGGAGGGCTAACGTGAAAAGAATCGTATTGGCGAATCAGTGATCGGGAGATCGCGGGGATAGAGGTTCATGACATCAAGGATCACGAAACCTCGAAACCTGAAATTAAGGTCGGGGAAAGTCACAGGCGCGTGAAGAGGCTATGACAGGGAAGTATAAGGACCTGTGGATTGGGTATTCATTAGAGAATCTAGCAGGGAATCGAAAGAGCCGCTTCGGCTCAAAGGGGAATTTAGATCGATCCTGTGAGCAGGAGGGCATGATGGGGTGGTCTCGCATCTTACTGTGTCAAGTGGTATCAGAGCGGGATTATGTTTATATATTGCAACCAGAGGAGAGAAAATAAGACAGAGTGTTGGAGACTTTGTGGCGATTGTTTGCAGGTAGGTGACAATCGAGAAGACAGTCAGGGAGACTATAGGATGAATCTGGAAACACTCGAGGTAAAGAGTGACAGCAACAGGTTTTCTATGAGAGCAGACAGAGACATCACCATGGCTAATGAAGACCATAGGCATGCTGGGAAGAAGAGCAAAGCAGAAAAGCTTGCAGAAATGGATAAAGAGCTTGCTGAAATAAGGGCAGACATAGAAAGGCTCGAACAAAAGACGCGGTAGGATAAGAAACCGAGATGGGTATATGAATGGCCCATGAAGGAGATGAAGGTAAAATGGCCAATCAAGGAGTTGATGGTTAGAAGACAACGTAGGCTGTTGAAAGGATGGTTGAGGTATGTTGAAAACCTCGACAAACCTGAAGAAATGGTTCAGATATGTGAACCAGAAACTGGGAGAGATCTCGGTGAATTGGGATCAGTCGAGGATCTCAAGAACTGCCAGGAGGGTAGAGAAGAAATTCCAGTTTGCCAGGTGGGCAACGAGTTGATATCACTGTGGTATCTCACAAAATGTCATGAGGACAGCTAGGGAATTTCACATTGCCAGCTGGGCAATGATATGAGGTCGCTGCGGGATCTCAAAGACTGCCAGGAGGGCAGCGGAAGCATCTCAGATTGACAGGTGGGCAAAGATGAGAATTTGAGACTATCTGAAAGTCTCATGGACTCGGAGGTGAGTTCAATTCAGAAAGGGTTGTTGATGAAGATGGGATCGTTTGATCTCATAGTCTGCTGGGAGAGCAGCGGAAGCATCCCATATTGCCAGGTGGGTAGGGATGAGTAGGTAAGTTTTGATCAGCCCGAGGAGCTGATAGAGGAGATGAGACTATCGGAGGGTCTCATAAATTCAAAGATAAGTTTGGATTAGCAGGTGCAGCTGACAGAGGAAGAGGATTTGAAAAAGCATATGATGATTGGGGGAATCGAGGTATTCCTACCACTTGCCCAGGAGGAGGCAGAAATCTGTGTTGCAGATGCAGCAATAGCAGAAGAACAGTCGACTGAGACTGTCAAAGAGGAATTGGAGCAGGTGTTTGAGACTAACCAAGCAGAAGCAGAAGCAGGTGAAGAAGAAAATGAGCATTCTAAGGAGTGTCTCAATGCATTCAGCCTAGAAACTGAGGAAGCTATAGCACTGAAGCTAGTAGCAAAGGAAGCCAAAGAACGAGCAGGCAGATTTATCACTCCATGGGAGATGGAGCTGGAGATATTACAGGATTGGCTAAAAAATCCAGAGCTAGCAAGAGAACTGGCATAAGTTGAGCTGTCAGAGAAGGTGACTGAACAGTTAATCAGTCAAAGGGAGACTGCAGGATAGAAGTCTGCAGCAGAGTGGAAATTTGAGGCCAGAGATGAAGATGAAGAGGATGGCTTGGGAGATCATGATGATCTACCCAATTGCAGAAAATTTTTACAGCTGGGGAGACTACAAAAACAGAGCCAGGCATTGGAGCAGCTGGATGCAGTGATCGAGGAGATCGAAAGGCTAATGTTGATATCAGCAAAAATTGCCAGCGAGGAGAAGCTAAGCAGGGAAGAAGAAGCAGCAGTAGCAGCAGCGCGAAAGCAACAACAACAGAGTGGAGTAGATGAACAGCTCCAAAGGATGATTTGGGATCCAGGAGGATTTCAACATCAGATATGGGAAGCTCATGAGTAGGAGCTCATGAATTTTTTAGCTAAGGAGTACCATGCAGGAGCATCTCTCCACGTCAACCAGCCAACCAGCCAGCCACGTCGAGCGCACGGATTCAATGCTGAAGAGAGGCGTAGCCCTCATCTTTTATTTTGAATCGAATGTAATTTAATTGCTTAGGCTGTTGATCCATAGAGTCGTGCCTTTGCGTAGGCTGTAGATAAGATCGACATTTAATGTTTGTATGGCTGTGATCTAGATCCAGATGCTGGACTAGACAGGCCATTCAATGTAATTGAATAGGGTAGGTAGGTTGGAGAGAAGAGCTTGAAGAGATCCCTCATGTAAAAGGATCAATTGTATCTCTTTGATAGTTAGTGAGGGGGATATAATAGAGAATCTACGAGTAGAGAGCAGAAGAGAGAAGAGCCAAGACCTTGTTACAGGCCGTGCTCAGGAACACCTTGTACAAACATGCATTTGCCATTTTAATATAAACAGAAGCAGTTTTTCCTGCATGTATTTTGTGTTGAATGAATGTCTGTGAGTGTTCTTTATGTGTTTTAGATGTATGTTGTAGGTTTTCATTTGCAAGAGTTGGTTTTATTTCAGGTGAAAGTCTTTGACGCTTCACGCTAGGAGGGTGTGATAGAACGTTGTGGGTTCTGATAAGCCGTGCACAAAGGTTTCACTTCTGAATTCTGCGGGTTCAGACAAAGACGTGCTGCGGCACAAGAAATAGAATCAACAACTAAGGGAATACCTCAAGGTTGCTTAACACCTTGGAGGCAAGGCTGTGTAGGAGAGACAGAGTTGTAGACAGAATCACTAGAGGATTCTGTGAATCTCTGCCAAGTGGGCATTGAGCAGGTGTAAGGAGTGTACAGAGGGAGAGCTCTGTTGTGAGTTCAGGAAAAAGAGATAGAATCACTGAGGATTCTGAGAGCTCTTCCAAGTGGGCATTGAGCGGGTGCATAGGTGTACAGTAGGAAAGAACTGTTGAACGTTCTGGGAAAAGATACTCTGCCAGGTGGGCATTGAGTAAGTGCGCAGATAGGCACAGGAGAAGAGAACTCTTTGAGTTCTGTAATTGAAGGAAGAATCCACTGAAGGATCTTCATAGGTTTGTTGAACACCCTAAAAGGCTCAACAAGAGGTTGCTTGAGTAGAAGGATAGCCAGGAGGGCATTATATTCTCCATCTATGGGAGAAGCAAGAAGGGAAAAATCCCTTAGGGGTATGAGCGTGTGAGAAGCTCGGGAGAGGCAACACTGTGTGTGTGTAAAGACTCTGCAGAGGTGTAGGATTCATAGAGTCCCTTGAGGATTCAAGCGCAGAAGCTCAGGAGGGACGAGTGCTTTCAGGCACAGAGCGTAGCTGCAAGGAGTGCATAGGTTGAAGAACTCTTTGGAGGAGTTCAGAGTTCCTAGAAGATTAGGGGGAACATCGTCTTCATACGCAGGCGAGAACTCAGGTATAGGAGCTCGCATAAAAGAAAGGGAGCAACGGTTGAGACCTTTGGGAACTTGGAGTTTTTCCAAGTCTAGGAAGAAAAGTGCGTAGGCTCAAGAGGAGCACAGTAGCCATCAGATCGGGCGGAGAAGGAAATCTGGATCATTGGTTTCTACATCCAGGAGACGCACAGGAGGAGTGCACGGGAGAAGTGATCTGAGCCGTCAGATCTTGAGCGGAGAATCTGACAACCATTAGATCTGTCAGGAGTTGCGAGGGAGTTAAACCTCACATAACAGAACAGAAGCGAAGTCCCAAAAGGATTGACAGGCATCGAGATATCGACACTCGGGATATTGAAGATCCTGAGGTCAAGAGAGTCGGGACATTTCAAGTCCCGAAATAGTGAAGGAATCACAGTTGTCTGTCTGAGGGAGGATGCATGTCACGAGATCATCTGTTTCAGAGATATGGGCACTGGTTCATAGAGGTGAGTCTTGAAGGCATCAGGATATTGGCGTTCGCGATATCGGGAGTCATGACGATAATAAATCGGGCAAATCCATGGTGAAAGTCCCGGGAACGATCTGGACCGTCCGTTAGTGGAGACACGTGGAAGAGATCGAGCGCTCGTTAGTATTTTGGCGCATCAGAATTCGACATTTCGCGAGTCTTGAAGATGAGGCGTCCGGGACATCAGAAGTCGCAAAATCGCGAGGGGCGATTAGAACTGTCCATCATAGGAGGACATGTGGAGGAGATCAGAGTATTCGGGAGATTTCCCGAAAGGGAATCGTCTGTCGGCATATTGGGAGTCGGGAGTTGGCAAAGTGAGTTGCTTGATATCGCGAGTGGCGAAACCGCGATAGAGGAAATCCCGATAAGGAGAAAAGATCTGTTGTTGTGGGGCCTAGATGACGCCACGTCGGAGAATCGGGAATTGGAATATCGGGGATTCTGAGGACAAAGTGTCCAGGCATTTTCGCATTGAGATGTTTGAAACCCTGATGAGAGACAAGGTTGCGGTCTTGTGAGATAGTGGTCACATGGGCCAGGAGCTTAGCCAAGAGGGCTAACGTGAAAAGCACCGTATCGACGAATCGACGATCGGGAGATCGCGGGGATAGAGGTTCATGAAATCAAGGATTACAAAACCCCGAAACCCAAAATTGAGGTCAGGGAAAGTCACAGGCGCGTGAAGAGGCCATGACAGGGAAGTATAAGGACCTATGGATCGGGTATTCATCAGAGATTCCATCAGGGAATTGAAATAGCCGCTTTGGCTCAAAGGGGAATTTAGATCGATCCTGTGAGCAGGAGGGCACGATGGGGTGGTATCGCATCTTACTGCGTCAGGAATATACAGTGGCTCTGTGTTGCAGGGATTTTTGTCATTGTCTATTGAATTTTGGGCAGTCTCACCACCTAAAATCCTGCACTGGTCCACATATCATAGCAATGCATCCAAACCAATATAATTTCACTTACAAAGATGCATACCATATTGTTTCTTGGTTAGTGGTCATGACATCCACTTTCATTATCATTATCCCTTGGCTATTCCATAGCCCAATGACCTACATATTAGTCTGTAACACAAAATCATACGTATCTATGCATTATTATCATGTAATTGCATACAACTAAAATCTCAATTTGGTATCCCCGTACCAACAACTTTAACATCAAAGTTTTCAAGTTAGAAATAGATCTCATAATATCCCATAATTCAATTAACGTTACCCATTCATAGAATT
>SNQJ01S0250975.1:0-12834 GCA_010110895.2 Picea sitchensis | reverse complement strand
TTTTCTGGGCCAACTAGCTTTCAAGAGCTAGGAATCTTAATTATTTTTATATATAAGCCTTCTAAGAGGGAGATTGTGCCCAGAGATACCATCTCATAACTTTATTTATTTCCCCTTTCTTTGCCTTTTTATCTATTCATTTTATTGAACAAGTCCCTTTTTCTTTAGATATTCATAGACACACATGTGACTTAGGGCCATTGGCCTTTTTAATGAGGTGGCATAGCTCCACCCTTCTTCTTTTTTTTCGCTCTTTACGTATAGCCTTATTGTCTTTATTTGAATTAGTCTTACATTATTTTTTCATTTTTCTTAGGCTAGACCTTGTTGGATGACATTTGATAAATCAAACATGAGTGGGCGATTGTATTTTATGAATGAGATGCAAGTGAGAGGGAACGCGTGTAAAGGTTTTATGTATGATTGGGATATGGACATGCTACACCCAATTGGCCACTATTAGTATGACCTGACTCAAGACCCATCACATCTTTAAGGAAAATCATGTCCCCAATGGTAAAATGAGACAAAATATTAAATTGTTAATGTATGGAGTTTCTATTAGATAACACTTGAATGATTAACATTTTCATGACTAATTTAGAAGTTATAGAACCATTTTTAAATGAAAAACCAATGCACGGGGATAAAACCACAACATATGAAGTATTACATCTTAAACTAAAGAACCATGAACATGCATACTGAAAACATACTATACCATGTGCATTTGTCATCTAAGGTGTGGGGATGAATATAATCAATATACCATGGTTGAGATGGCTAAGTGGTGAAGGTTGAATGATCATGCAATTAAAGGAGAATAAGGAGAGAACCTGCATCTGAATGGCATGATCAATTGATCTCAGGAAATATGGAACATGCCACACTAGCTGATTGGGTGTCTCTGGGACTGTTACCCTTGAAAGGTAAACAAGCCCCGATTTCCAAATTGGACCCCCTTTTTACTTGTTCTCATTTTCATTGGTCCGATTTGGTGCTTGAACTTGATTTCCAAATTGGGACCTCTCCCTCAAATTCTGGTGTAAGTTTGTCTTGATTTACCAATTGACCTTGATTGCTAAATCGAGACCTCCCTCCTGAAAATCTAGTTGTAGTTTGAATTGTAGAAAGGGATTTAGTTATATGGAATAGTTTATCTATTAATGTTAACTCTATGTGCCATGTTCCTAGTTCACTAACCTATAGGAACCTTTACATGGGTACAAGGAGGTAAGAAAGGGAATCAAATAGCCAAGAAAATGACCTAAACGGTAAAAAATAATTTGACAAAGAGAATAAAAACCCCCAAGTGGCATTGAAGAATATATAGATGGAGAGACTGAATATGCAAGAATGGAATCGAATTTTCATAGAAGAAATTATATTGGATAAAGGAATCAAACCCCTAGCTGACAGGATAAAGATAGTTGAATGGGTTCAAAATGATGAATATCTATCTTTTTCTCTTGTATAAATAATATTATTTGGATAGAGAAGATGATTTTTCTTGTGCACATTTGTAGAGTATTATATGAAATGTTAATCAGGAGAATCCATTACTGACCACTTTTTGGAGACTCATTCTAGTGTACGTGTGGTGTGGGACTACTCCCTTGCTTGTTTATGCTGGAATGACTGTAAGGATTTTATTTTTGTTGTAGTCCATTCTCACACAAATGGTGAAAGCTTCTTACCATTGTGATTCAATCTATTTCTAGTCATGAATATGAAATGGTTACTAGTTATTCATATAAATATAACCTAATTTGGTGACTAGTGTTTTCATTGTTTTAACCACTATTCCACAACAACCAATTTTTTATTCTAATGGTTGGAATGGTTGTTTATTTCATGTTCATTTCATTCCAAAATCCTATCTAGGTGTTAGATTTGGATATCATTTTGTTGTTAGTTATAGGATTGCATTTATGACTTAGAATTTACTCCTTAAAATCGTTAATGGTTTTTGGTCCAAAATCAAGATGGGTTCCCTATTCCAAACAATGTGGGGTCTAATTGGGAAATTTCATTGGGGAGAATCCTTGATGCTGAAGGGGGGACATTCCCCCCTATCAATAGGTACATATAATTTATAGCATATGGAACATTATGCATTTAATTTAGTATAAGTTTCCTCAATTGGCAGTAATTAGGAACAAAAACTTTATTTTCATGCATACGAATTCCATCATATTCTATCTTATACTCTTCATATTTATACTATACTTTTTACTGTTGTAATCCTTCATTCACTTGGAGGTAGTGCTCATCTAATACAAGAGATTCAAGAATTATATTTATCACGCTTGATTTGCACATGCTAATATATGTATCATGCATATCATGTATTCTTCTCTTGAGTGCATCAACAACCTTCTTCTATTTTCCTATAATGTACTTGATTTCAAAACCGAGTTCACAAAGAAATTCCAACCACATTGTTTTCCTGACATTCATATTTTGTTATTCAAATAAATATTTTAGACCATTATGATATGTCATCAATTCAAATTTTCTTTCCATTAAGTAACGCCTCTACATATTTAATGCATGCAGTATGGAAACAAGATCCAAATCACATTTGACATAATTCTTCTCGTACTCCTTAAGTTTTCTGAAATCATGACAAATTGCATGCCCATTTTTAGTAATAATTCCACCAATTCCAACTTTGTAGGCTTCAGTGGATTCCAAGAAATATTCATTTGACCAATAATTTTAAGAACTAGTGCACTAGTGAGTAGTTTATTTAATAATTGGAAACTTTCCTCACACTTTGGTGTCCATTCAAATTTACTCATTTATTTTGTAAGGAAGTTATTGGATGTGCAATATTGGAAAATATTTATATAAACCTTCTGTAATATCTAGCATGTACCATTAATGACCTCACATCTACAACATTCTTGGGTGTAGACCATCCCATTATTGTTTTATTTATTTTTGGATCCATTGCTATTCCTTCCTCATAAATAATATGCCCCAAATAATTAATTTTCCTTTGATAGAATGGACACTTTCTTAATTTGGCATATAATTGATGTTCCCTCAACACTTCCAAGATTAGTCTCAAATGCACTTCATGTTCCTCCTTTGACCTTAAGTAAATGAGAATATTATTAAGAAATACAATTAAAAACTTGTCCAAATATTTTCTAAAAAATCCATTCACGAGACACATAAAATTCGTTGGTGCATTTTTTAAGCCAAATGGCACCACTATAAACTCATCATGTACATATCTAGTTTTGAAAGTTGTTTTGTTGATATATTCATCCTTTATTCTCATTTGATGGTAACCCAACCTTAAGTTTATCTTTGAAAATATTTTTGCATCTCTTAGCTAATCAAATAAGTCATCATTTATGGGTAGAGGATATTATTTCTCACAATGACTTTGTTCAATTTCCTAAAATCAATACATATCCTCAAAGTTTCATCTTTTTTCTTTACAAAGACTACCAGTGCTTCCCAAGGAGAGACACTTGGGAATACATACACCTTATTTACCAATTCTTCTAATTGCACATGCAACTCCAATTTTGGTAAACTCATTCTATATGGAGTCTTAGAGACTAGAGCAACTCCAAGATCCAAATTGATAGAAAAAATCATTATATATTTTTGGTGCTAATTTAGGAATTTCCTCTAACACATCTACAAATTAATGTAATACCAAAAAGTCCATAAGAATTGGAATTTTATCTTTTGATGACTCCTCAATTTGAGTTGCATACGATTGACACCCCTTTTTGAAGACTTCTTCAATTATGAAGATGAAATTTGCCATATGAAAATAAACCTTATAATACCTTTTACTAGACTTTGATTTCCTTCCTCATCAATATAAATGATGATCATGTTATTATAATATAAAATTCAATTCTAATAAGAACATCATAAGGTCCAAGTGGTAGTATGTTCAAATCTTCAAAAGTCTAAAGTCCATTCTCTCTAATGGACAACCTTTCACTATCTGATTGATTTTACTTTCTATTCTAGTATCCAATTGAACCAAACATGGATTTGTATTCTTACTTAACTTAAGAAAAAATATATTAACAATCTTAGGAGCAATATAACTATAACTTTACCTTGGATAATTAAAATTGAAATAGTTTTCTTTGCAATTTTACTTTAATTTCAATTAGATTGGATTGGTTGTGTTATTTATGATCATAAAATGCTACATAAATTTAGGGAACATTCCTTGACACATCATCCACTTTATTATGTTCTTGGATGTCGTTCATAGTGCTCATTTTGTCTTCAAAATGTGGACAATATTTATACACATGTTCATGTTTACATCCACTTCAAGATAACTAATGATAACTGATTTTGCTAAAAAGTATTGAAACTATTTTTAAAGAAAAGGAGGATTGAAATCCTTATTCCTTTGATATTTCTTTTCTTTCTTCTTGTTCGGAAACACAAGTATTCCAACAGAGGATGAACACCTTTAGTAACCATTCACATAACTAGATCAAAGATCAACACATCGATGTTTTGACATCGTAAAACCATTACGGGGAAACATCCACGGCCCTAGGCAACACAACCACTTGGAGCAGTTTATTAATAAAAAAGAAAAAGATTACATAGAGATTTTCTCACAATCGATCATCAACAAATGACCCTCCATGCTCTTTAAATAAAGATCATAAACCAATCGGGTGCTAAGCCACAGATCAATGGTCGTTAAGATCGAGGAGAATATGAACCGTCAGATCACTCTATGTCGGAAACATATCGTGACCGTCGTATTTCCTAACTACAAATGCATATTGTTAGTACCGGGAGCTAAATTGTAAAATAGCGCTATATAAAAGATGTTGTTTATGCAACACAACCTAGTTTTCCTATTTTGTTATATGCTAAATTAAAATGGTCTTGGGTCTGATATTGGGCAAGTAATTGTTTGGAAAAAATATTTCCTAGGGGAAAAAGATATCATTTTTTTTCCTTTTAGACATTTTTGGCTCTCGGGCCTATTCCTATTCACAGTGTCACTATTTTAATTCATTTTTGGCCCTAGTTTTCCTATTTTGTTATATGCTAAATTAAAATGGTCTTGGGTCTGATATTGGGCAAGTAATTGTTTGGAAAAAATATTTTCTAGGGGAAAAGGATAATTTTTTTTTTTCCTTTTAGACATTTTTGGCTCTCGGGCCTATTTCTATTCACAGTTTCACTATTTTAATTCATTTTTGGCCCTAGTTTTCCTATTTTGTTGTATGCTAAATTAAAATGGTCTTGGGTCTGATATTGGGCAAGTAATTGTTTGGAAAAAATATTTTCTAGGGGAAAAAGATAATTTTTTTTTTCCTTTTAGACATGTTTGGCTCTCGGGCCTATTCCTATTCACAGTGTCACTATTTTAATTCATTTTTGGCCCTAGTTTTCCTATTTTGTTATATGCTAAATTAAAATGGTCTTGCGTTTGCGTTTTTTTCCTTTTAGACATTTTTGGCTCTCGAGCCTATTCCTATTCACAGTGTTACTATTTTAATTCATTTTTGACTCTCGGGCCTATTACTATTCACAGTGTCACCATAACCCACCCCGATACTCTTGCCAACTGAACTATCCCTTGGGACTATTTTAATTGGAAAACTTATTGGGCCTGCCGGCCAAATTATCACATCAAGCATCGATGGTCTAAATCCACAATCCATCCCCTGTCATCAGCTCAACACACGGGGTTAAAAATCACATAAAACACAAGTCAACGCTGAAACAAAGCACCCAACGCCAATCTCACGAGACCATGCCACACAACTCATCGAAATTCATTAGAGAATTAACATATATAAACAATATACTAATGCGTACCCGATGGATGTGGGATATATCTCACTGTAAGAAAATAAAACGCAACAACATCATAGCACGAGGCAACACAAATGTTCAATTGATAGCACACAGGGCGCTACAAGGATACAAGGTGAATCGTTTGTGCTCCACGCATCGATAACACACAGGTTTCAAATGAATAAACACGTGTCCAACATTTAGCACCAAATGCATGCCACGAGGAGAACACCATCGAGCTCTGTCAACTACATTGTTGAAAAGGATTATAATGGTTGTCTGTTTCATTAACGATGGTGATGTTTTGGAACACAATTATGGTCTACTAGTAAACAAAAGGAAACATCATCATCGACCAATTAGCTACATCCATAACAATCTATAAGGTGCCGGGTGTTGAGGCTAGTGTAAAGCATCGACAGTCAATGCAACCCAAATTCAAATAAATATACATGCAAATGAAGCTAAGGCTTGTGTTAGAAGAAGACATGAACCTCGATTGCAAACTTGTCTAGCAATACCTCGGCTCTTAATTCCAAGCAGCTTGTTGGATTCTGTATATTGGTCAATATGTGAGCAAACTTCTAGGATTGAGTTGATTGCAAGCATATCCAGATATGGCATTGACTCTTTCAGCATAAAAGTCGAACGAGAGGTTGGAGCGAGTATTATCGACCTAAGTAGGATTGTGGTTTATATACAGTGCATGGATGGGTGTCTCAAACTCTCACCATATATACCTCGCCTGTCCACAAATTTCACCCAAAAGAATGGAGGCAAAGTATCAATGTCAAATATTTGAGAAGAAAGTCAATGGAGGCAGAGCATTCCACAATTAAAGGAGAAAATCAACAGGTTTAATTTCATTCCAGATTTTGTAGACAAATGGCTCCATATTTCATGGATCTTATCATTGTTTCCAGATGGAAAAAAAACAACAACTCCATATCACATATTTATGCACAAAATCAGTGACAGGATATTAAATTGCGAATTTCAAGGAAGCAGTTCCACATTTGATTTCCAGCAATCTTCAATAGTTCGAGATTCCAACTGCCTTTAGTAATTTGAGACATATGGCTATTCATTTGTTTTAATAGTTTTTATCTTTGATTTTATTTCCAACAAAACATAAAGCAATTAATTTTGCTTTATCTCTCTGGAAAATATTTTTTCTATCCCAAAATATCTCGAGCTACTAACTGTCGAGGATAATAATTTCTTATATATATATATGAAGGAGAGAAAATAGTGAAAAGGGAAGGAGCTTTGAGAGGGGTTTTTTCCAATACTTGAGAGAAATTTATGAGGCAAATTTCTATGGCTACATGAATGTAAGCATGAGGGTATGATTGTTTTGAAAGCATTTTTGGCATTAGGGATCTATGAGAGTTAGTTTATTAGTTTGTTTATAACTTTTTTTTCTTCTTACTTGAATAAAATGAAGTTTTTCAGAATCAAAGCCTGCCATTGATTTATAGATCTATGAGCAGTAGAGACTCTGTTGTCGCTTGTCTATTTATCATTGTATTATTCAAGTATCTTGATTAGTTCATTTGACAGAAATGATCTTTCGTTTAATGGATTTTCTGCTTTATGTTTTCTTCTCCGTTCTTCTATCTACACAACCTTTGTCTGATAAGCAACTTGAGTGCCTTCAATCTTTAGGTTGATTTGAATCCATGCCTAATGAAATCATCTTGTAGACAGTTTGATGCCTTGTTATCTCTTGTTATTTTGGTTAATAAACCTGCATATAAACAGATTTACACACCCATGTTCAAATGTTTCTAGGCTCACCTCATTTGTAGTCTGAGGGTGACTTCTAGAGCTAACATTTTTTGCGCCGTTGCCGGGGATGAAGGAACAAAGACATCTTCCTTGGGAAGAACAACAACGATCAAATCCACTTCTTGATGGTGAACAAGAAGAGGGCACACAATTGACTGTAGATTTTTCACCACGACGACTCCACTGTTCAACAATTCATAAATGACTCCACTGGGGAAGATCCATAATGGCATCAAATGATCGAATGAAAGCCATTGTGGCTGCGAGGCTTTCTCCTTTGAATTTTATTGATATTACTAGCTTTCCTAATGTTGTTCCTACTATGGATATTTGGGGAGACTTCTTTCCATGTTTCAAAGAAAGCAAGGAAGATAATCCTTCATATCACCTCGTCAAGTTTCATGAATACATAGATTGACTAGATCTACATCACGAGGATGTTCTTATGAATATGTTTATGTATTCATTAGAGGGCGATGCACGACAGGGGTACCGATCCTTGCCTTCGTCGAGCATATATTCACTGAGGGAATTCCATGCAGTATTCATCAAGCATTGTAAAAGGTATTAATCTCTTGACACACTTCTTGAAGAATGTTGTGAAAGGTTTAAAACTGATATTCAACATACAATAGAGTGTTCCTCGTATGACGAGCTCTGTGAAGATATTGTTAAAAGAGAATTTGAGGAAGAGTTTATACTTGAAGAAAATATTTCAAATATTTCTGTTCAAGAGAAGTTTGAAATGTGTGATAGTCTCGTGCAAAAGAAATTTGATCATGAAGTGATAGGATATATTTTTCAAAATCAAGAGGTTGTTTTTTATTTTTTGCAAGACTCAAAGAAGTTTTGCTCACCTTTTTTTGATGAGTATTTAAATCAAGAAGAGCAATTCCCTATATCGAATTTTATTGATTTGAGTAGCAACCAACCTGTATATGACAACTATGCATCAGAAATTGAAGAAGGCAGTGATGGAGACCTGAAGGAGTTTTATGAACAATTTACTAAGCATGTTCCTTCACTAGCTGTAGCAGATTCATTTCTAGAAGTCAACAAGCCAATATCTGATATTAATGGTTCACCATTTCAGAAGATATTAAGCAGGTTGGGATTGGCATTATTGAAGAGTTCAGTTCAATGTCTCATGAACAAAAAACTGGTATCACTTATAGAGCAGATATCAAACAAGAATTGAGTAACAGTGAAATCAACCCACAACCATGTTTAGATTTGTAGATAGTTGAAAGTGGCAGCTATCATGAGGAAGAGGATATGCAGAGACTTTTTGATCTTCCGTTGAAACATCAAGAAAATGTATTTTTGTATAGTTTTCATGATCCTTTTGCTGATTATATGGAGTTTTTGATAACTTCAAATGAAAAATTATTCTTGTTCAGTGAGGGTTGGCTTTGCTACCCTTTTCAATTTCACTTTGATATGCTATGGGTCTCTTTATTTGTCAGAATCAGATCAAGAGTTTCACCAGTTAGTCAAATACTTGTATGGCTTCATTGGAAGCATGCCTTTACTTGATTTTGTAGTAGTACAATTGGTTAGAAGTAGGTTAGGTGGAATAATCTCATGTTTTGAGCATATAGATTGTTATTTTTCATCTTGTTTCAGTTTGCAGTAATAAGACTCCACTAGTCCATGGATTAGACATAACACATGATGGTGGATGTTTGCAGAGCAGAAAGTATCCAATGTCAGGTAGATTGGTTTGTAGTTGTAGTATGCAGATTTAAGGTACATCAATGAGGAAGGTACAATGGTATGCATGTTCTTGGCAGTGCACTAGGAGTATTCCATCCCCACAAGGAGCCAATGTTAGTACCGGGAGCTAAATTGCAAAGAAGCGTTGTATAAAAGACGTTGTTTATGGAACACAAACTAGTTTTCCTGGAACACAAACTAGTTTTCCTATTATGTTATATGATAAATTAAAATGGTCTTGGATCTGATATTAGGCAAGTAATTGTTTGGAAAAAAAATTTCAAAGATTCTTTTGGGAAAACATATAATTTTTTTTCCTTTTAGAAAATTTTGGCTCTCGGACCTATTCACAGTGTCACTATTTTAATTGGTAAAATTATTGAACCCGCAGGAGAAATTAGCCCATCAAGCATCGACTGTCTAAATCGACAATCCAACACCTGTCATCAAATCAACACACGGGTTAGAAATCACATGAAACAAAATTCAACGCTCAAACCAAGCGCCCAACGCCAAGCTCGCGAGACCATGCCACACAACTCATCGAATTACATTGGGAGCAATAACATATATAAACAATATACTTATTGCTTAACCGATGGATGTTGGATATATCCCATTGACTCTTTCAGCATAGAGGTCGAACGAGAGGTTGGAGCGAGTATTATCGACCTAAGTAGGATTGTGGTTTATACACGGTGCATGGATGGGTGTCAAACTCTCACCATATCTACCTCGCCTGTCCACAAATTTCACCCAAAATAATGGAGGCAAAGTATCAATGTCAAATATTTGAGAAGAAAGTCAATAGAGGCAGAGCATTCCACAATTAAAGGATAAAATCAACAGGTTTAATTTCATTCCATATTTTTTTGGACAAATGGCTCCATATTTCATGGATCTTATCATTGTTTCCAGATGGCAAAAAAACAGCTCCATATAACAGATTTATGCACAAAATTAGTAACAAGATATTAAATTGAGAATTTCAAGGAAGCAGTTCCATATTTGATTTCCAACAATCTTCAGTAGTTTGAGATTCCAACTTCCTTTAGTAATTTGAGACATATGGCTATTCATTTGTTTTAATAGTTTTTATTTTTGATTTTATATCCAACGAAACATAAAACAATTAATTTTTCTTTATCTCTCTAAAAAAAGATTTTTTCTATTTTGGGTGATCAAAAGATCTCGAGCTACTAGCTCTTGAGGATAACAATTTCTTATATATATGAAGGAGAGAAAACAATGAAAAGGGAAGGAGGCCCAAAAGGGGTTTTCTCCAAGACCTGAGAGAAATTCACAAGGCAAATTTCTGTGGCTACATGAATGTAAGCCTGGGGTATTATTGTTCTGAAAGCATCTTTGCCATTGAGGATTTATGAGAGTTAGTTTATCAGTCTGTTTATACCTTTTCTTTCTTCTTACTTGAATAAAATACAGTTTTTGAGAATCAAATCCTATCATTGATTTATAGATCTATGAGTAGTAGAGACTCTGTTGTAGCTTTCCTATTTATCATTGTATTATTCAAGTATCTTGATTAGTTCATTTGACAAAAAGGATCTTTCATTTAATGGACTTTTGCTTTATGTTTTCTTTTCCATTATTCTATCTACACAACCTTTGTCTGATAAGCAACTTGAGTGCCTTCAATTTTTAGGTTTCTTTGACTCCATGCCCAATGAAATAATCCTGTAGACAATTTGATTCCTTGTTCTCTCTTGTTATTTTGGTTATTCCATCCGCATATAAACAAATTTACACACCCATGTTCAAATGTTTATAAGCTCACCTAGAGCTAACACATACTAAAGAAAAATACTAAGAAACACACTTTTACCTAACGACACATTAGACCAAGTATATCTTAACTAATTCCTAAGTGTCTAAATATCCTAACACTTCTTATCCTTCCAAGATTTATGAAAATCTACTCTACTTTTGCTCTGATCATACAAGTATTTGGCTTTTGGGATTGCTTCTTCAATATTCTTAGGTTCATCAAATTGAATCCTATCCTTGTTGAATGAAGGTAAGCCACTTATGAAATGTTGTATCATTACCTTATTATCTCAAATATACCCAACATATCTCACTGGCTCTAGAAATTTTTTCTCATATTCCTCTATAGTCATATTCCCCAATTTGAGTTCTATTGGACCTCAACAAACCTTAAAATTTTATGAATTTTTGGTTACCACTTTTTTTTAATAATTTTTTTTCAACCTTTCTCTTTTGAAAGTCTTCATTTTTCAATTTGATGAAATTTGTATTATAATGAAATCTTTTGCTTTCTTGATTTTTGATTATTAGAACTTAAAAAATTTCTAAGTTCAAAAATTCAAAAATAAATAAAAAAAAACGTGCATCATAGGTGAGATTTCACTTTCATCAGAGTTAAAACTCCACTTTCTTTGTCATAAAAAATCACAAATATGCCCCGATGATTTTTAGTTAGTGGAGGAGTGCATGCACTTTTGTTTTAATGGAAAGTGAAAATTATCCTTTGAAAACCTTCATGGAGTCAATCCCAGTTTTGGTCGGAGTTGAAAGTTAAATTCTAACTCCACCAAAAGTCAAAATTTATCTCCACCAAAAGTATAGGTTAGACACAAATGAAAAAGTGAAGAGAGGGCTATGATGAAATGAAAAGTGGAAAACACATTTTGCTCATCGAAGAGAAAAAATACTTTGATTGAAATAAAAAGTTGGAAAATCACTCCAAAAATGTGGCAAGAATTTGTTGATGAGACTAATTTGTTTCCTATGATTAATAAAGTGTATCATGGTTATCTTCAGACTTTCCAAAGAGTTTTTATTTCACTTTTCCTTCCACTTAAATTATTTTCTATAATTGTCAATTGTGTTTAGCTTAGGTGGTTGGGAGTGTTGGAATTATTATCATTGATGTCAAAGGATTTGGGGTATTTGTTAATTTTAGAGCAGCTCTTAAGTTTCTTTTCAATTTACTAGATAACAATAGCATAGGTAGGATCACTGAGAGAAATACAACAACAACATCCTTAATATAGATTGCCAATACAATGCCAAGATAAAAGACCAAACACTAGAGAATTGTTATCTTTTTAGCTCGGGAGGTACTCCACATGTGTGTCTTGTATGCAGAAGTTACCTTGTACCTACACTACTAGACACTTGACTTTGTAATGGGTTTTTATAAAGTTGTGATAAAGTGGTTCTTTTATTAAAGTGACTTTTAAATAAAGTGTACCTTCTAATATTAAAGTGACTTTATCTCATAAAGTGCACTTATGTTATAAAGTGAAAATGTACTTTAATATTTAAAGTGATTTATTTTGGAGGGAATGAATCATGCCCCTTGATCTTGTAAAGGCAAGATTAGATATTGGCCATTGGAATTAGGGTTGGAGAAGGTGAAGGGTCACTTTCTGATTATAAGAGAATACCTATGGTAGTGTACACGACACAATCAGAAGGAGATTGAGAGAGATTTCTGAGATATCTTGAGAGAGGAAAGTTAGGGCA
>SNQJ01S0250973.1:0-12834 GCA_010110895.2 Picea sitchensis | reverse complement strand
CGCTATAATTTGGTTTTGGTTCTCTATACAACTAAACAAGACCCTATAGGACCCAATTCCATTTGCAAATTACTACAAGTATAAATATCCAAGTAAGAGTTGGGAAATATACAAATAAGTAAGCATGTGTCATTGTGGTGTGATTTTTTTAGCTTTATACAAAAGGAATAGAAATTGGAATATTTTTCTTTTGATAATCTTGTAGGACACAAATAAGAGTTGGAATGTATACGGGTGACTAACCATACCTCATAATGGAGTAATTTTCAAGTTTTTAGCTGTAGAGGATCTCAATCAATACTGTCACTGAGAGTTTCTAAGTCTTCAAATACACCACATAATAAAATATTGTTGAACATACATTCATACTACTGCATAAAGCAGTGAGCCAAGCTATCTAACAACTATGATAAAAACCAACTAGGTCATTTTTTGCAAATACTTTGGTGGCCACCATGTGAAGCTTCATTCCATCTCTTTCAGACAGACATATCCTTCTATTTTTTCATCATAAGGAAGAGGCATTTTTCTTGTGACCTTTATAATATTTACATTTGCATCTCCTGATCTACTTAATTTAACTCCATGTATTACATATAGTGAGTGAATCCGCTCAATGCCCATAGGAGCAATGTCATACAGATCCAACACCTTTACTTTATCACCTTCTTGGAGTTTATGATCAACACATTTCTGCAAAAAAAAATTAAAAAAAAAATACACATTAAATTGAGATATGAAAAATGATAAAACAACAATTATATTCTAATATTTAGCACTCACCTCGAGTTCGATGCCACTATGAATGTGTTGCACATGGTTGTCAGGTTCAACATGATCACTACCAATATTGAAATCGGGTAGTTTTCTTGCTTCTTTGCTATAACTCTGTATGTGGTTTCGTCATGCAAAAAACAATATGAATCAAGGAATGCAAGCTATAATATTTTATCCAAAAGAACATGTTAAGCATGAATAATGAAAACACATTGGGACATGTGTCATGATTTGAAGAGTTTGAAATGTTGTTATAGCCTGCCATATTTTCACCAAGCCCTTGTTGCCATCCTTAGTTAATATTGTTGTGTGTTGTGGCTTTTAAACACTGAAATATGTCTAGTTCCTCAGATGAACTTTATAGGAAACATCCTAAAAATGATAACAAAAGATTGATCCTGCTAAGGAATTATCTCGAGGGGAAAACCAATGTATTATTTAGCCTTGACTAAAACTAAACTAAAACTTGTCCAAGCTTGACCTAATTTGGGATGAGCTTCATGGAAATTATAGACTTATAGTATTTTATTTCAACAGAAAAATGAATCCATTTCAGTCACAGTGTGAAAGTGGCCCAAAGAAATTGTCCAGTGAAATTGTATTCCACATACAAACATCAGGGCTCATTTTACAGTTCATATAAATTGCAATATTATATGTTTAATTTGATTTTCTATTTTTAATTAATATGATCATTTTGCAATACTACTTTGACATTATATATATAGTCATCTTGTATTAGTTTATTTTTAATGATGGTGTTGAATCAATCTTTTACCTTTTATTTTATGTTTTAATTTAAGTTTAATATAATATGTTTATTTATGCCTTACACAATTTATGTTATTCAATAAATTATTCATCTCATATAAATGGACATTTACTACTAAACTATAAATCAATGAATACAAATGACTAATATATTTCTAAATGAAAACAATTTATAATTTCAATGACTAATACATTACTAAATGACAACAATTAATAATTACAATGACTAAATTTAATACCAATTGATGGAAATCATTGAATACAAATGACTAAATTTATTACTTGTTGACGACAATAAATAACTACCATGACTAAATAAATGACCAGCTAATGACAATAAATGACTAAATATACTACTATTTGACAGAAAATGATAATTGAAATGACTAAATATATGACTAATAGATAGAAATCAGTGAAACAAATGACTAAATATATGAGTAATGGACGGAAACCAGTGACACAAATGACGAAATATATTACTAATCGACGGAAATCAGTGACACAAATGACTAAATATATTACTAATGGACGGAAATCAATGACACAAATGACTAAATATATTACTAATGGATGGAAATCAGTGACACAAATGACTAAATACATGACCAGTTGACAGATCAGATGACTAAATAAATGACCAGTTGACAACACAGATGACTAAATAAATGACCATTTTTCAACAATACATAACTAAATAAATGCCTAAATTTATGACCAAAGTGACCAACCAGAACAACCAATAAATGACTAAATATTTTTAATCATTTATTTGGTGGTGTTATATATGACCAACAATAAATGACCATTATTCATGTGACTAGACTTAGTCAGTTTTTTATTCACAAATTTCTCTTTTTCTACTAGTGGAATGCATATTCTACTACCTTCACTCACATGTAGCAGTAAGAAACTTGTGAACTAATTAGTGGACTTATATACAAGTGGCACAAATCTTACAAAGAAGCAAATATAGAACTAGAGATACAATGTGTAAAGGTGAACATTGTAACCGACTGAATGTTTAGCTGTCATTACTCAAGGATGGATTTGGGCATTTAAGTTATGGTTGAACTCAACACCAATACCGTGTATATCAAAATGGATGAACTCAGAATGCCCCCACCACGCCAATCGTGTGTATATCTACCTCATAGCTTGTGCTAAAATTGTTGCCAACTTCACAATCAATACCAATAGATATGCCAAAAGGCAATGAGTTCAGTCCAAACATTGTACATAACCCTCATCGTTCACAATATGAAGTTGATTCTTGAACTCACTGGGAGAAACACTAATTCTATGTGATCGCCTTTGGGTTGCAAGGGGCGATGGGGATGTGAAGAGAAGGTGTACAGACTTGCTAAGGTGTGAAGAGAAGGCATACAAACTTGTGGGTGTGAAGAGAAGGTCCAATTAGAGTTTTTGGGTGGTGTGGAAACGTGGTGTAGCATTGGTCCTCAACAATTAGGGTTTCGTGTAATCATTGGTCATGAGGAATGTTTTGGATATATTTTTGAGAGTGATCAATGAGGGGCAGAAGGAGAAAATGGTGGGCAGTTATGTGAATTAGGATTTTGTGTATTAGGGTTTTTCATACTAGAAAAAATGGTGGAGGGTTTTGCATAATGGAATGTATACTAGTTTATAAGCAAGACAAAGAATCGACTAGAGTGTTAGAGAACATAGGGACATATAGGAAGGCATTTCTACACACCGAGGGAAATAAAATTACAAGAGGGATAATTTAGATAACTTGCGCTCTGATACCACTGTCAAACCAAGTATGACAGAAAATGTAACTCCACTCACTTGTGATTTGCATTAACATGATAGGTTAATAAATACAACGTAAATGATTGTTGGTCTTCCCTATTGGGTGACTCTTCGTATCACATACGACTCTTCATATTTACAATAATGGTACAAGTAACGCAATCGCAAGGATTACATGTCCAACATATATAATTAAATTAGATGTAGAGATAATTTAATAAAAAAAAATTAATTATTTAATTTTATGGAAAGAAGTAAAATGTAATTTATAGTTAGATGTGATATTTATATTTAACTTCACATTATGTTTCTCTTTGCTTACATTATATTGTCACATGTTAGAGTTAGAGTTATGTTGTATTGTAAGTTTATAGTATATTATATGTTGGATTGTGTATATATATATATATATATATATATATATATATTCCATGGAAAAAAGCGTAATTTTATTCATCCAGGGAGACAAAATTACATTCTATAGGTGCTATTTCACTTTCCATCTGTAATACCGATGAATCAAACTTTTGTCAGTAGAAGAGAGTATGTAGTATTACGAGATATACAAAAACATGGGGATCATATAGGTTTTGAGGACATGTACATGCCAATCTAGTGAGAAAAAGTCCAGCCGCAGCCAAAAAAAAACATAGATATGTATATGCCAAAATTAGCAGTATAGAAACAGGATAACATTGTCCAAAACAACAAGGATAGTAGTGTTGATACTTACAGATAGTGCAAAATGGGAAGCTACAGAAGAAATTAGTCTGCGGCCTCTATGAAAGGACAATGGAAATAATCATATGTGACTTCCTACAATTCTTCATATATATATATATATATAAAATTTTAAACCACTCCATAAAGCATTATACATGTACATGTTTAGATTTTTTTCTTGTTAATCACCTTTGTCTCAAAATAATAATAATAATAATAATAATATAGAAGCATATATATTGACGCTAATTGTTCCTGGAGTATGACCTAAAATTGTTTTTTCTTTGAAAAGAGTTCATCTTCCTTGGACATAAGGAACCAGGTTAACAACCCAAGACCTAGAGGTATATGGTAGGAACAAAAGTTTGCCCCCTTACAGACCACCAATGGGTTATTTCAAGTGGCATGGTTTTCCTTGAATAATGGTGATGAATCAACCCACATTCGTATATAGCAACCAGTGATGGTTGCCCCCACTACTAGTTGACATGCTAAGTTATGATAGGTTTTCCCACTGAGGAAAATATATATCTATTGATGCAAATATTTACTAATATTTAAAGGGACATACTTCACCTATTTGTCTTGTCAAAACTTATTGTGTGAATTTGTGAAGGTTGGAAATTAAAAACTAAGAAGTGCAAGTTCATATTATCGTTTGTGTGTGTGTGTGTGTAATAAAAATAAAGGAGAGGACAATTTGACGATGCTAAGTTAATTCTTATCCATAAGTATGATTTTGTAGTGACACTAAGGGGCACAATGCAAGTGCCTCTCGTTTTCACTACCTCATATGACCAACCAAAGAATTGCTAAGAACCCATAAATGTGGGTCACTATGGGTGAGGAACTAATGACTTACGTGATGCCAAACAAATGATTTCATAAAGAGGCAAAAAAGTTTTAAGTTGTTTTGGTGTTTTTGTATCTTAAGTAGAGATCAATGATGGTTCCCATAGATTATGTGATAGGTGTTAAAAAAAATTAGGTTGTTATTATTATGTTTATTTATCAAGGAATTTGAATCTAGGATAGTGTGAAGAAATCAAATTCTCATGCGTTTTTACTCAATAAAGTTGTTTTTAAAACCTCATCATTGTATAACAATGTCTTCTATCAACTTAGCTTGAATATTCACATTTTTTACTATTATTTTGGAAAGTGGATATATATCGTTGTTGGGTTCGTATTTTGACTGTTTTATTGCGATGATTGAATCCTTTTTACACCGATATTATATATGCTAAGAGTTTCAAAGGTTTTTATATTGATTTATCATGGATTCACATCAAGTATGTCTAATTGATGTTTCTACAATGATTTTGATCTCAATTCAGTTTAGTTTGATGTTTACAAGGATTTAATGCATGATCTGTGTGTAACAGGGAAAAATTGTGGTATGATCCTCCATTTGATACTTCATCTGACACTTCATCCAGCACCCCATCCGATACGCGATCCAACACTCCATCTGACACACGATCCAACACTCAGAGCACAAAAGAGTTAGCAGTTGGTGCATTGGCGGCTTGTGGTGGACGAATCGGCGATCTGGGTTTTGTGCTCCCTCGTGGCCTCCAACTACAGAGCTCCTTACACCTCAGATTGGGCAGTTATGTTGATCGTTGAATGGTTCATGGATTTTCTAGAAGTTAAATTTGTTAGCAACTCATTTAATGAATTTGCCATTTTTAGAGGAGGTCGACCCTTCCAGTGGTCGACCTCTCGAACTATAATTTACCTATAAATACAACTAGTGGTAGTAAGACACCAAACACAAATTTTAAGAAGAATTTCATTGTGTAATTCAGACATTTCTTTGCAAACTTGTGTTCCAAACTTCATTTTTAATTAATGACATAATCATGTTGAGTTAAACTTGTGTTTTGTTGTTGGAGAGTAGCCACGACCTGCTGGGGGGGCCACCAGTGGTTTGGGTGACTGTATAGATAGATATATCGTGTGTTTTATTTTCTTAGTTATAATTCCTATTTGTTTCCTTGTTGTATGTGTTTTTCAGTTTCAGTTACTGTACATGTTAATTATAAATTGATTATCTAATTTGTTTTTCCTTAATTGCGGATTGTTTGAAGGAGCTGGTTAATTATCGTAATGTGTATTTTCCTTCTTAGCTATGAATCATCCTATGGGATACTAATTTAGATAGTTGTGTTGAAGTCTTAATTAGTTACTTTGGTTTTGGTAACTGAAACAGAGAATTAATTTAGACAAGGCATTAGTGTAAATAGAGTATTAGTTTAAGATTGTTTGCAAGATTTGATAGATTAGTAGTTTCAAGTTTTGATAGCTTTAATTGCCATTTCAAATATTCTTTGTAGATCTATTTTGTTTATTGATTTTGCCTAGTTAGTATGATAGGATAGAAATAGATTTTGGATTATGATCTCTAAAAGAATTTTAGTTGATTTTGGATATGATTCTTAATGATAGTTTAGTTCATTTTAGATTATGAATTTTAATGAAGTATCAGTTATAAATTTGAGTTGTAGGTTTGCACAGAGTGTTTTTATTGTCATTTTAAGTATGAATTTGAATTAAAATTTTTAATTAAGTGTTAAATTATGAGTTTATGAGTTTATGGCTTTGCTTGAGTTAGTGATTTTAATAGAGTACTTTCCAGCAGTTATGTGATAGAGTGAATGATTGATGTTGAATATTTTCATAGTGAGTTTTTCTTTAAGAATAGAGTTCAATATAAATAATTTCTTTTTAACGATAGTTTTCTTTATTAGTTCACTGCCCATGAACATAGGTTGTTTTTATTTATTAACTTGAAATAATGAATTTATCATTCCTAGTTGTAGATTACTTTGTAAATTTAAAGTAAAGGTCTTCATTCTTTGAGTTTATTGGCATTAGATTAGATTAGGCAAGGCTAGTCTAGATTAGAGCTCTAGACCTGCATATACATTGCTGGCACCTCGAACCTTACGAACCCCGGGTTGACAATTTAATGTCGAATTAGGTAACATATATTTCACTAGACATTTTTGGCGTCGTTGTTGGGGAGGTTCTAAAGGGATTAGAGCTTAGATAGGTAGGTTGCCTTTAATTACACAACAAGGGGAGGAGAAACTTTAAGACGAGAGGTAAGAACCTGTGCATCCATTTTAATGGGTCGCTCCAAAGCCTTGTTGTTCCCTTTCCTCGAGAGTGTTTACTTTTTCTGCAAGTTCGCTTACTTTTCTTAGTTTTTTTACTTTCCCGCAATTTAGTTTTCCTTCCAGTGTGCTTATTTTACTGCAATAGTGTTTTATTTTATGTCTTTTATGCAAGTTTTATTTCTTTCATGCAAGTGTGCTTCTATTTCTCAAAGTGTCTTTATTTTTCCTTCCAGTGTGTTTAATTTCGTACACGTGTGAGTTTGATTTAATTCTTGCAATTGTATTTTATTTTATGCTTTCATTTCTTTCCTATAAGTGTGATTTATTTTATGTAAGCGTGGCGTGTTTGGTTTGTGCAAATCTGCTTTAACTATGTCTTTCATCTTTTATGTAGTTGTGATTAAAAACTTTAAAAAATTATAATAATAACAAACTTTTGGATGTTTTAAACCCTAGACACTAATCCCTATGTGAGGTAGGACCCATCAACCAACAAAATGAATTTGAAGGTGACCATTAGTTTGGGAGAACTCTCTCAAATCCTAGCAGCAGCTGGGATCTCTTCTTTTCAGGAAGAACACATCTTGACAATAGTCAAGAACTTGTCTACCTATCCGGAAATATTAGAAGAATCAAGGTCCCATGAGCTACAAAATGATTTTCCTTGCCAAACTGTGAAGGAAGCTCAAAAATTATGGACTACATTCGGTGGAGAGAAATCACTAAGACCTGAGATTAAGGAGTTCTCAACATCCATCTCAGCAAATCCTTTATGTACTTCAAAAATCAATCATCGAGAAGAAGAGGATCTGCATAGAATGATGAAGGAGAGCACAGACATTATTGTTGATGAACATCAAGATTACATTGAAATTTGGTTTCAAGAGGTCATCGGGCCACAATACTATTCTCTTCTTCAAAACCTTCTGTTGCCAAAACAAGTAGGTTGGTTGGTTCTTCATATCTAGGTAATCACTGCGGTAAATTTTTCATATGTGGATATGGATATGTTTCTTATCTTGCTTCGCACATGGTTACATTAGAAAAGTTATTACATTTTAATAACGATTTTTCTTTCTTTTTAGGTAGAGCAGGATAATAAATAAAAACTGCATGTCGTTAGTTTAGATTAAAGTCTAATGCAACCTCATTTTACATTTTCTTTTTAATAAAAGAAATATGAGATACATGTTCCTGTGAATTGATCTCATTGATCTCATCATTTTTTGATATTTTAGAGTGTGTTTTTTGACAAACAGTTTTAGAGATTTATGTAGGTATTTATTTCACCACGAGTAGACAATTTCAAGGAGACAAAAAGGGAAGTATTTTCCTTCAAAAATATTCTTATATTTGAACCTTGTTGTTTGCTAAGCATCAATTGAATAATGACTTGATGTAATTACCCATATTTTTGCAAAAATTTCTATCTTATTTTTCTCAAGGCATCTTTAATGGCAGTGTCTCTTAACCTCCACCACTAGAGGATATAAGGAAGTAACACCTTGACTATCAAACTTAGAGGTTACTCGTACAATTTCCATAAAAACCTTGAGTAGGTGAGTAAAGTATCTTTATTAAAAAGTAACAAGGAGGTTTGATTAGCGGTTAGCCATGGAAACATCACAATAACTTAAAAAAAAAAAAAAAAATGAGTTGCACCTAAATATACCTTTATGTTCTTTCCCAATGATACCATCCACTACACATTAAAAATGCTTGATTATACCATATCTTTAGATAGGCTACGTCCTCTTAAGTACCCCTTACATCAGGACAATCTCTAAGGAATACATAAAGGAGAGTCATCTTCTAACATAAATACCATTCCAATCTAAAAAAGAGAGAAAAGTTTTTCAGAGTTGTCTCCCCATCTTCTTGCAAAAAGCAATATTTATATTAAAATCTTAAAAGATGGTGGACCAATCTTTGAGGGTGTAAGAGGATAACTCGCTGGGATATTGAACAGGTCTGCTGGCAGTGGGTATCGTCCTATGGTATGACTATGTAAACCCATCGGAGTATTGAATAGGCTTGCTGGTAGCGGGGCATTCTACCTAGCGAGGATGATAATCTGACAAAAAAATAATCAATAAAAATTCCTAAATCTTGAACTTGTCCTGATGTACGACATTACTTGTAGAAAAATCTCACAAGAAGTATGTATGGTTAAACTAAGGTCAATGAACTCCATAAATCTGCCACTAGGAATTAACTTTAAGACTATCTTAAGACTCTCTCGCCTAACTCTTCTTAAATATATGTAGGATCTTATATCCTATGGGTGGGGCCATATTCTAACTGTCTCGTCATACTAATATGTGAAATTTATCTCTACACTTAACAAGCCGTAAATCTTAGGCTATTGGGAGAATTGACTAGTTCCCTATATTTTTTATTGTGAGGTGTCACAATACTTAGGAGTGGGGGAGGGGTTTCATGAGCTAAAAAATGATAAATACTGCCTATCTATAATCCATGAGAAAAAGAAGTAGAATCTTTGTAAAATTTGTGTGTATTGTTTTCATGATATGGGCTATTATATCAACAGTTATTTTTATTGAAATGTTAAATTAGATACCACTGACATCACTGTGTGTTATAAGCATGTTGTGCATTTTATTTATTTATTTTTATCTTTATATAATGGAAGACTTCCTAACCAGTTCTTTGTGACAATTACGGATCAATAACACATTGTTAAACTCACTACAGATCTATGTTACCCACCTATGAACAGAGGAACAAGTTATTGAACAGAGCAACAAGTTGTTTTATAGTGTTACAAGAACAATGACAAGGCAATTAACAGTGGATAATCCTATTCACACTTATCATGTCCATGCTCATGTTCACCATGACTGTTAGAAATTGCCCAAGCTGAGTGTTATGGGTGAACATCCATTATAATGGGGATAATTTCCACTTGCACAGGAGTACCATATGAAGTGTCATATGGAGTGTCATTTGGAAGACCGAATGGAGTGCCATCTGGACGACCGGATGAAGCGCTATATGGAGGATCGAATGAGGTATGCATATACTGTAAATGACCATGATTGCATGCAAAAAGGATCGTTTGAATTGATACACATGTTTCACTAGTAAGTTAAGATGAATTGAATGGTATGTTGTTAAAATTCATGTTGATAATTAAATTCAAACTTTTTAATGTATTTTTATGATCAAATGTCCAAGTCGAAGACTTGGACATTGATCTAATTCTCACATAATTGCATTTTCCTCCAAAGTACACCGCCATTCGAAATTCAAATGTTGTGCAATCATATTCAATTTAATAAACCCTTGATTTTTCCCTTATACTTCTTGAAAAGTCTTGAGAAAATGTATTCCCAAGTGCATAAAAACTTAGCCAACCCTCACAACATTCTATTCCAGCATGGCCTCATCAAATTTCTTTTCATAACTGAGTTGACAAAACAGGGCAAAACATGGGATGAATTCCTCTATCAATTCTCAAACCCCCATCTCACAGTCAAGACCACCAAGAGATCAATTGATTTAGGGACTGTTAATCCACCTAAGACTCATTCTCCAAAGACTTTGTTATCACTCCACCAGTTCTCCCAAGGCTGAGAAGGAGACCGACAGAGGTAACCACAAACCAATCTTTTGATCTGGTAGCTATCCCTACCAAATCAGAGAGGGATCTCTCTATGATCACAGTCAATAAGGTGACTAGAGAAGGAAAAAGATATTAGGCTAGTTATTTAGCTCAGTGTACTTTTGATTTGGAGATTGTTGGATGAGAGTATAGGTCTAGGGATATAAGCCAGGGTTTCCAAAAGATGAGTTGCAAATATAGAATGCGGCAAGGTAGGTATTCTCAGTAGCATTTAGGATTTGTCATTGTGTATAGGGTAGATGAGGTGAGTTTCAAAATGGGCATGAGATCATGAATCCATTCATCAAAAGAAGGTGTAACATAACATGACAGTTTCATCCAAAACAGATCAAATAACTTTGAATTCTTCTTATAATCTTATGAAACAATCATAGGAAAGCATGGAAATGGCAGCAAATTGTAGCAGAAGAGAAACAACTTTGGAGGATGATTTGGAGGCTTCCTCGATGAGTTTTTTAATGAAAATTTTATGAATGGAAATCTGAAGATTTCCTATACACATCGGAGTCACTAATCCAAGAAAAAACGTACATCTAACCCCTTCAAAATTGATTCTAAAACAAATTGTCCAAAAGCGCAGTGACTGCGACAGAAGCACAACGAAAAAATACGGGTCAAAGATGGAGCGATAAATATTTAACCATAACACATTTTACAAAATAGGTAGAGGTTTTTGTAGATACATTTGTTGTGAATACAAACCTATCTCATTTTTTTGAAACGAATCCCCATGTTCTTGTAATATGTGCCACAAAGAATGAGTAAAACAGACAATTAAATTGGCAAATTTGATTTTCTGAAATAGGCCTCCAAGAAAGTTGAATATCTCCCAATATATGATACCTGTGTAAACATTTAAGAAGGTTATTTTTATTTGGTATGTCATTAGAAAAAACCTCCTTTGTTTTTCCAAAATTCATATTTATTTGGTCCAAAAACTCTTTTGAAAATGATGACCAAAAACAGAGTCAAAAGCGCAACGTGGTCTTGTAGAACACTTTTGAGTGACTTTTCCTGATCCATTTTCTGATGTAGTAGTTCCTGGCCATGTGTCTCTAAAGCTTGATGTCCATGTTGGCCTTTTTCAAGAGCATCACCTGGTGTTCATTGACTCTTCCAAGACAATACTCTCTATCCTTTTCAAATTATATTGCAATGGTGCCTTCAATGTCTTGTTGACATAGTGGAGAAGATGGCTCAAGACTCATTTAACAATAGAAAGGCATGCCAAATTTTATTTGAAAATATAAACATGTGTCCTAGGACCCCAACAATAATCTTGAAATATTGCATTTGATCACTGACGACTATTGGACTCTAACAGACTCCAAACCCTCCAACTCCAACTATCTCTTTGTCTGATCAAAAGGCCAATAAAATTGTTGATTCCCCCGCAGCCTCATCAGGAAAAAAAACCAAAAAACCTGCTGATAATTCTCCATTTCCCTCAACACCTGTTTATCCTCAACCTAAGAAGTTACAAGATGCATTCCAACAAGATTTCTCTTTATTCCCTATGAATAGGAGAGGATCTGTTAAGAACCAAATAGTTGAATACAAAATATCACAATATATCCAAAGATATCTGAATACAATCACCACACAAGATCTATGAAACCATATAGAAAACCACAACTTTATTATAAAAACCCTTGAGATAGAGCAACACCATACAATGGATCCTATTATGGAAGAGATTCTCTCTTGTTCACTTGTCTCTTCGAGGGGGCATCCTCCTATTGAGCTACCGCTCCAAATACAATACTTCTCTTCATGTTTCATTACATTGCTTTAACCCATTTATATAGTGTTACCATCATCTAAGAACATTCTAGAGGAGGAATCTTCCGGAAGTAGAACCTTCTAAGAAGTTCTCTTACATTTATTATATCTAACTACCATAGTGGGTCTTATTTAATAATATAGTGGACCTAGTCCACCTTACATTGAATGACCTCCACTATTATCACTATGGGTCCTCTGGGCCCCCCCACTACCTCCCTATCTACCTTACAT
>SNQJ01S0250972.1:0-12834 GCA_010110895.2 Picea sitchensis | reverse complement strand
TGCCTAGGAAAGTGCTCTGATACCACTTGTAATATTCTAGATATAAAAAGTATGCAGAACAGAAATAAAATGCTAGACATGGCAGATAAATCACAATATAACCAGAACAACACCACAATAACATTGAAATGATATCAAAATAACACCAAAAAGATCACTTTGATTATGAGATCAAAGTTCATGGGCCTCTTCGAGGGGGAAACCTCCAGTCAAGCAGAGCTCTATTACAATAATATCCAAGCTAGTGTTCTCATACCCTCGACTCCTATTTATACTAAATATCTCTATCAAAAGAACCATCTAGAGGAAGATCCTTCTAGAAGCATAAGCTTCTATTAGGTCTTATTACATTCAACTTATTCTACTTTATTGCAAGGCCTTATTAATATTTACCTTTATTACATCCGAATATATTGTTCTACATACATGAGGGGTTAGGTCCCTAACAGAGGCACATGAATTACGCCTCTATATCAAATCATCAAGGTCATTCTCAAACATCATGAGGATGAGACTGGCATGTATCTTGTATACGCCAACAAAAGTGAAAATGATATTCTCCTTCGTGATGACATGGATGATTGGGCCAACAAATATTTAGGACTTTTTTTTTATGCGAGGAAGGATATTCTGAAGTGGGTCAAGTGTCAATATTGAGCAAAGAATGCACTTTATCTTATTCCAATGGAAAGGTTTTTGATCTTGCGCATATGCATATAGTGATTAATTTTAATGTCAAATAGCACGAGGTTTGATCGCCACCGTGATCTCCATTCTTTAACATTCTTCTTGGTCCAAAGGATGAAAAGTGTTTTATTTGTGTTTATGCATATGAATATGGAGTGGAATTGTATGAACTTCCTTGCAACCACCATTTTGCAGATGCATTGAAAAGTGGTTGTGCATGACTGCCACTTGTCCTCTTTGCAAATACAATGTTGTCAAGAATGGCTACGACAATGGAGTAGTGATTTCCAACAAATAATAACCGAGTTTCCATCTGTATGGATTTATTATGTGCATAGGTACAACAGTTGCACGAGCTCTAAAATCTACCCTCCAAGGAATACTACTTTCCTCTGAAGGGGAGAAATTGAACTCCATGAATTTGTTGTTGTACATGGCCCCAATTGTAGTTTTGGTTTTGTTACATGATGCTCTTATAATGGAATCAAGTGTGATGTTAATATGTGTGGAACTTACAAGACATGAAAAATTAATGGTATATTTTTTCTATAATGGCTTAATCTGTGAACTTAACCAACTTTTTGGTCACCAAACATACAAGTGCACTAACCCTTCAGGTACTTGGGAATGCAAAAGGTGTGGTTGCAGTGGTGGTATCAATATTATTATTTCTAGTTTTCCTCCTTTGTTGATAAATTTCAATAACAAGGAGAAAGCATAAACTAGCTTCCAAGAGAGATAAAATAAATCCACCATCTATGATCATGGACCGAGAATTTTAGTGGACTAAAATTTTGTTTTTGTGGGAAGGTGTGATCTAGGAGGATCTTCACATTATAAAAATTCAAGTTGGTCCTAATTTCTACTAAAACCTATTTGCATAGTGAATATATCGTAGAGATATTTCTAATGTTATTTGAACAAGGTCAAATGGAATCTGTATGCAAAATATATGGATCATTGAAGTTTTGGGGAAAAAGGCGAAAAATATAAAATGAAATGCTTAGTACATATAATGTGCTCTTGCATTTTTCATTTTTATCGTAATAGGAAACTAATTCAAGTGTGAGAGCTATGTAGCATTGTAGTTTCCTACTCCTAAGGGGAATGTTGAGATCTTCATGGGCATAGTTGAGATATTTTCTCAACATATCCCTTGAATTGTGCCAAAATCCTAGTTTATTGGATC
Source organism: Picea sitchensis (assembly GCA_010110895.2). Taxonomy (NCBI): domain Eukaryota; kingdom Viridiplantae; phylum Streptophyta; class Pinopsida; order Pinales; family Pinaceae; genus Picea; species Picea sitchensis. The sequence continues at coordinate 10,958 of SNQJ01S0250972.1, read as the reverse complement.
TAGAGAGTTATTCTCTCCTTAGAATGTTGAGGTAGTTCTCAATAATTTAAAATTATTAAAAGTACATTTTTATCTTTGAAGGAAAAGGGAAGGATTTTTAATCTCTTTGAAGGAGAATAAACAAGTTGTAGAATTGCTTGTGGATTGTTATCCCTTTTGGTAAAATGCATATAAACTTCTTATTGGGAGAACTTTCTAATCCCCTTATTGGGAGAATAAGCCCCTTATTGGGAGAATGAGCCACTTATTGTGAGAATCTTTCTTTCCCTTGTAAAGGAGAGAACCAGCCCCTTACTAGGAGAATATTTTCAGCCCTTTTTGTAAAAGGAGAAGCCCTTTGAAAGGAGAATTAATGGAGCAGTTCGTTGATTGAGAAAACTTGGCGACATAGCTAGAATTTTTTGAACTTTGTTATCAATATGGTTTGAATATTGTCTCATTTGCTTGCAATTTAATTTTAGCTTTAAATGGTGAATTTTGATTATTATGCCAACTTTTAAGGTAATGATGGAAAATTGAGAAATCTGTAATTGATCTTGAAAAGGAGAAAAACTGAATCAGTTTTATATTTCCCATTTTTGAATCATGTATTTCCATACAAATTACCCTAAGATGAATCATATTTGCAATACATAAAAATATTTCAAGAAAACTAAAAAGAAGACCCATAAGGGACTCCTTCCTACACCTATGAGTCCTTTCCATAGTTGGTTTTGGTACTTAGACCTCCTAAGAGGAGTGCCTTCTCATTCACTGCCATGAAATCTTCATAAACCCAGTCTGCATTAACTTTTACAAACCTATACATGGATGCCTTGTATGTTAAACAATTGAGGATGAGATGAGGATCCTTCATTGTCGCATGCAGAAAGAATTCTATGATTTCAAACCTATCCTCTAGTGAACTCCATTTTCCCTCCAAATCCTAGTGATTAGCTACTTAGGAGCTTACTAACTCTTTCCATTCCTTCACCTTTACTCCAATGTTAGGAAACTTGGTCCATGTCTTTGTAATGTGCCTAGAATTCTCTTCAGTTACAACTAGAAAATGCTCCTCCCACTTTTCATGCATGTAATTCCATTGCAAAGCCACAATATGAATGTATTATTGAGCCACCTCCATCCCCCTCGAAAACACCCTCATTTCCCTTCAGAACTCCCCTAACTCACGTATTTCACGGTGTTTGTGGCCTCTGTGAGCCATGGTTGCAACCAATCACCCAAGCAACACAATTCCATGTATAGTGATGAATTCATAGAGAAACCCTTTCACAAAGAGATTCCTACATAGAGGGTCACATGCACATAGAGTCCCAGGGCGGGGGAGAAGGCTCCCAAAATCCAAGAAGTCCCACCAATGTAAGCCCCAAACAAATCTTTAATAGAAGCAACTCTGTGATTATGGTGTATGAATTGGGAAATGAGGGTACCATTAAATATTCATATTTACCATCATGTACACTCTTCCAATTGTACCTTGATGTGATATTCGTTAAAGTCCAAGTGATTAATGTCATGGGAAAGGCGCATAGATTGATATCCCCCGCTTTATAATTATTACTCCCTCTCTATGAGTCATTCTCTATTCACAAGGCCTTTGACCCTTTTTTTAAGATGTCAAAGAACTTAAAAGTATGATATGGAATCAAATTTCTCCATAGGATCATAAATTATGTACATAATCCTTTTAATCTCAAGGGACAAGGAATAAACAATACGAGTAAGAATTGAACAATGATGAAAGAGTCTTCAATGACCGTAACAATCTTAATGCCTCTAACCTTTAATTAATATAGTCGTTGATAAATCGTTTAATCTTCAACTTTATTATTTCAAGCAATCCTTAAACCTCAAACACAATTAATTTCTTATTTTCCTCTAAAGTCAATAAAAATCCCTACAACTACCACCTCCTTGAATAATATATATAATATTATGTGTCGAAATAAAAAAACAAATTAATTTAACATATAAATCATGTAAGTCATTAAAATGTGATATTTTAAACTAATTATATGCCATGCCATGCCATGCCATGCAATTCTAAAATAAATAAATAAACACTATAGCGTCTATTAGTAATTCTTTAAATTACACAACATGATCTTTTAATATCAATATCAAGTCAATGATCATTATTTTGTATTTTTCATTCAATTATCACAACACTTAATATTATTATTTTATATCTTCAAGTCAATTATCACAGTGCTAACTTTTAGTTTCAAATCAATGATGACATCTAATTTACTAACTTTCAATTTCAAATCAATCGTGACATCTAATTGACCATGTTAATTTGAACTAATTTTCAATTAGTGCGCATTAAAAAATTAGCATTAATGGTATTTAAGAAACACATTATTAACAAAACACGATTTGAAATACATTATTTATTTATCGAAAGAATGGTGCATTTGCTCCATACGAAAATTCTTAGAAATCAATTTCAAGTCAATCATGACACCTAATTGGCACTTTCAATTTGTTTACATTAAAAGGGTAACCTTAATGATATTTAAGAAACACATTATTGACCATCCATGTCTGAACAAAACACGATGTGAAATATATTATATATAAAAGGAAAGATGTGACTTGCTCCATACAAACATTCATAGAAGTCAAGTGCATTTTGAGCACAAATTGAAAATTATGTCACTCATTGTACTTATTATGTGGACTTAAAGTGTCTTTACTCAAAAAGAAGTTTAAGCATTATGTAACATTGAATTGAATTTGATTCACAACATGGCTAACCAAAGCTTTTTCTTTTTATATAAAATGCAAATAATAAATTAGATTCACCATCTACACATGAAATTTTGTTCATATTGCTAATCCGTTTTAACCAAACTCTATAGATATTGTATAGATATTTGTTAGCAATTTGTCAAAAATGAATACATAAATCTTGACAAATCCACTCCCATCTATCTAAACCATCATTCATAACATTCAATCAATCATAACTTTTAATCAAGATCTTAACTTCAAGATATGATTTACACCAAGATCTTAACTTTTTTTTTGAAATGGGGTCCATTGGGACATGGTATTTTGGAGCATTTTGGGATAAAATCACATTAAATATAAACAAAATAATATTGTGTGAAAAAATCACATTAAGTATGGGATTCAACAACAAGCACTTTTTCATTTAAAAGTATTTGATGCTAGTGAATTTAGTCGAATGATCACTTTGCCAAGGTTAAACAATTTCAAGCAAGTGATTGGGCACTATTTTTTGACTCTATATTCAAAAATTTCAAAAGGGAAACTAAGAATTAGAATGCTTGGTCCCTATGAGGTTGAGACACTCTTCAACCATGATTTGGTCCAAATGTGTACCATTGATGAAGAAAGGACTCCACTGCTTGTAAATGGTTTTGGATAAATCTTTACAAAAGGTCTTTGAATAAGGATGAATTTTGTATTCTTTGCAAGGTCAAGCTCAACATTTGAGTGTGATTTAGGGGAACTATTCCTGTGACCATATTATAAATAAATAGAGAAAAGGAGAAAAAATAGATAAAAAGAAAAATGTGTATGAAGAAAACCTTCTTTGGGTGTTATAAGGAAAATTAGTTCTTGAAAACTAAGTTGTTGGTGAGATCTCCTTTGAAAAAAATAATTTCATATGGTGAAAACCCTTTTGGGGGTGCTAAGGGACACTGGTTAACTTTAAAACTAGCTTGATAGTGAGTTCTACATTGTGGAAAAAAATAAGGACACCAAACGAATACTTGCACAACATAAGTATAATTTCCTTTTCTTCCAATTGTTGTTCAACTTTCAGTAGTAATTTCAATTTTCTACTAAATATAATCCAGATTCCAATACTATTATTGATATATTGTTGTTCCAAAATCTACATGGATCCAATATTTCTATAGAATATATGGGCACTAGTTGCTACTACTACATAACTATCATGTGCTTCATATTTCTACTACGGAATTCCATCTATTGTTTTCACTACCTTCTGTAGTTGTAGATAACTCGGGTATAATTCTCTACATCTTCTCAAAAATGTTGTTAAATCATCTTTTATTGTTTAATAATTTGATATTTTGTAATGGTTACACCTACCCACACTTTCCTTAGCCTACACACATTTCCCACACTCCCACCCATTCCTTAGCCATTCTTTCCCGCTATGTTATCTGAGGAGGGTCAAATATTTAGTTGGAGGGAGGTTCATCAACCCCTATTCAATTGAGCTAATAAATTTATTCATTTTAATGTATCACATCCTAGCTACAAGCATATGTGGTTGTATCTCATTGAATCTATTGATGAAAGACTAGTAAAGTAGCCAATATGATGATTGTTGGATAACTAAGATATAATGGTTGATGGGTTGATCATGATTTTAATGTTACATAGTTGGAAATAATGTGGGAATTAATACAAAACTCATGAGTAGTTACAGAAACTAAATTAACCAACCATATTCAACTTCTACAATAGTCTATGAAGGCAGCATTTCATAATAGGGAGATAGTTAGAGAAAGCCAACTAGTATTGCTACAATTTCCCTTCTTCCTTTATCTCGCATAGGGCGCATGCAACCCTTGATCTGGACTATATAGGGAACAAAATGAAATGTAGAAAAAGAAATAGAGAACACACACATAGAAATATAGCAGAGAAAACGATAATATAGTGAAAACCCAACATCTATTAATGAATAAAATAGCATAACACTATAGAACATAAATCGGTTAGAANCTACCCACACTTTCCTTAGCCTACACACATTTCCCACACTCCCACCCATTCCTTAGCCATTCTTTCCCGCTATGTTATCTGAGGAGGGTCAAATATTTAGTTGGAGGGAGGTTCATCAACCCCTATTCAATTGAGCTAATAAATTTATTCATTTTAATGTATCACATCCTAGCTACAAGCATATGTGGTTGTATCTCATTGAATCTATTGATGAAAGACTAGTAAAGTAGCCAATATGATGATTGTTGGATAACTAAGATATAATGGTTGATGGGTTGATCATGATTTTAATGTTACATAGTTGGAAATAATGTGGGAATTAATACAAAACTCATGAGTAGTTACAGAAACTAAATTAACCAACCATATTCAACTTCTACAATAGTCTATGAAGGCAGCATTTCATAATAGGGAGATAGTTAGAGAAAGCCAACTAGTATTGCTACAATTTCCCTTCTTCCTTTATCTCGCATAGGGCGCATGCAACCCTTGATCTGGACTATATAGGGAACAAAATGAAATGTAGAAAAAGAAATAGAGAACACACACATAGAAATATAGCAGAGAAAACGATAATATAGTGAAAACCCAACATCTATTAATGAATAAAATAGCATAACACTATAGAACATAAATCGGTTAGAAATGTGACTTGTTATTGAATCTACTGATAATAAGAAACCATTAGTACTCAATTGAGAAGAAAAATACTAGCACTACACAGGAAACCCTAAGACTCAACTTATGGGTCTAGAGTTTAGGCTAGGTTTTCGTAGGTGTGAGGTTTTGCAGTTTATGTACGGGCTGAAGCAATGCAGTTAATTATGTGTAGGCCTTTGTATTTTTCCTTGCTGACATGGAAATTGTTACTAACTTAGACAGGGAGAAAGAGGATTCCCTTTGGGCTAGTGAGGGCCTTTTTAATCCTGATGAGGACCACAGGTGTATGTGCTAGAGTCTATGTGATGCCTCTTTGCTCAGTTCATCCTGACACCTGTTGCTTAAGGAAAATGCGGTGGTTGATTATGGGTCCATGGATTCAAGTTTGGTTCGTGAACAATGGATAAGTATTGGAAAATCTCCTCCTTTAGAGAATATTTCTCACAGCTAGGGGAAGGAAGTGGTGAAGATTCCAAAGGTTTTAGCTACTATAATCTCTTTTAAGGGAAGGGGTGCCAGAAAAAATCGGTCTAGAGAAATTTCGACAAAGGGGAAGAGGGAAAAAAAAATCTTGAGGCTCACTTTGGTAGGCTCCCTTTAATTTTTGGCAAGGATATTTTGATGGACAGGGAGTTGGGGATTTCATCGAAATCTCTTTTGGGAAAGTTCTTCTACATAAAAAATGACCAAGGTTATGCTAACAAAATGGATTTTGGATTTCTAGAAGTTGAGGCTGAGATACCGTCCACATTTTAGTTTTCTCTCAAATCACTAGATTTGTTTCCATTTCATGTTTAAAGGGTACTTACTAAAAATCCTAGAAATACCTTGGATTATTTGTAAGGGAGTATTGGTTCTTAAACGTTGGTCTTTGGGGTTTAATCCATATAAGGAGGTTTTCACTAAGCATTGTTTTTGGATGCTACTTCCATATTTTCCTATAGAACATTGGGATAATAAGGTGTTTATCGATATCACAAACACAGTTGGAAAAAATTTTATTTGATGAACATGCACTTAGTTGGAATAATAAGAATTTGGCTTGGGTTCTGGTAGAACTTGACATAGAACTAGGGCTTCATGAAGAGATAGAGTTTTATTATGAAGAAGAGTCCTTCATCCAACATTTGGACTATTGGAGGGAGCCTTTCAGATTTCATTACTGCCAGAAAATAGGTCATATGAAGGAAAATTACCCCAGGGTTGATGATTTTTCTGAAGGTGATACTCGGTTGGACTTGTCACAAGATGATAGAGATTCCCTAAGTCCATCCTCAAGTAGGTCGTTGAAAAATGAACACTTCTTCATATTTGACCCCTCTCCATTTATAGGTAAGATTGAAATATTTTATCCTTCATTCTTTAATTCATTATCAGAGGAATATATGACATATCTTGTTAAGAATGAGGATTGGATCGTTGATATTTTTGGTTGCTTTTGGAACTTGTCTTTAAAGAAGTTTGAGAAGAACCCATCTGGGGTTTTTGAGGGGGAGTGTAATCCGGTTCCTAGTGTTTCCTCTCATGTTCGACCTGTCTCATATGGGGGAATTACTCTTGTTCTATCCCCTTTGAATGAGGAGGGTTTGTTGCATTTCGATGTTGGTAAGGGTTTAAGGCAGTTGTCGAACCCTTCCTCGGGATGCCCTCTGAGTGGAGTTCTGGTTCCAAAACTCCCTTATGGGATTATCGAGTCTTTATAGGAGAATGGAAACTCTTAGTGTATGGGTAGGGAAGGATCTCCATCACCCTCTCCCCTCTCATACAAGGAGGGGATAGCAAGGAATCTGTTACATGTTTCTAACATGAAAGAGGTTAGAAAAGGTTTGTTGGATAGGTCAAATGTCACCATCCGGAAGAAAGCTTCCCAAAAAACTAAACAAAAGTTTGTGGGAGCAATCAAAGGTGGTTTGGCATATTTTGAATATCCTCAAAGTCTAGCTACTAGAAATCAATCCATAGCTTCAGTATCATCATAGCATGATACTCTCTCGTCCCCAAGGGCACTTAGAGCTCTAACGCCTATTATGGGGGCCCTGTCATGATCATCTTATCATTAAACGTGTGTGGGGTATGGGGCACCCCAAAAATGTTATCTTTCAAACGGTTAATAGTCTCAATCAGGCCTGGCATTATTTTTTTCCAGGAATATATGGTTGAGAGTGGTAGAGCAAAGGATTTATTTTTAAAATGCTACCCTAATTGGGATTGTTATGCGACAAATTCAAATGGTCTTTTTGGAGGATTGATCTCAGGATGGAATCCTGCAAAACCTAATTTGCAAGATTTTGGTACTCATACAAGTATTTTGTTGGAGGGTAGAGTCAAGGATGTGAACTCTTTGGTCAAGCTATTAAATTTCTACGGCCAGTATAGTGATTGGGTGGCATTCTAGAAGCCATTGGCTAACTATGGTTTCTTAAGTGATGATTATTTAATTATTGGAGGGGATCTAAACCTAAGTTTATCTTCCCAGGATGTATGGGGGAAGAAAGATGGAATTGATCCATTGGCAGTTTTTTTTCTCTCAGTTGTTTATCAGAGAAAGTCTAGTGGATGTTCTTCACTGTCAGCTCAAACCTACTTGGAGGAATGGGAGGTTGGGTTCTGAAGGTATTTCCAAATGTTTGGATAGATTTCTAGTGGTAGAAAATATTTTGGAAGGAGTTTGCCGGTTTAGATCTTGGGTTCTCAATGCAAATTTTACATATCACAATCCTGTGTGTTTACAAATTGTTGGAAATGTCAACAAACATAAAACACTTTTCAATTTCAATCATGCTTGGTTATTGGAACTAGATTTTAATTTTCTTGTGAGGTATAAATGGAGGGATATGGAGGAGTTGAAGGAACCTTCAGAAATGAAATCCCTTGTTTCAAAATTAAAAGGTTTAAAAGAAGTTGTTATAAAATGGAAAAAGGAAAAAAGACTTAAGTTAAAGGATGAATTATGTGATTTGGAACAAAAAATTGAGGACAATTATTTCAGTTGTCCTTCCCAATTTTTTTCCAAAGAAGACAAAGATCTTATATCTTCATATGAATTGTGCAGGAATGATATCCTTAGGCTTGAGGAGAAGGCTTGGCGCCTCAAAAGCAGGGCTATATGGCTACAAAACAGTGACAAAATACAAAACAATTTCACAAATTCGGTGAACAATGCAAGGTTATAAATACAATTTTGGAAACAAAGACTTCATAAGGAGAGAACAAAACCTCTCAAGAAGATATAGAGGAAGTTACTTTAAATTTATTCCATAATCTCTATAAGTATGACGAGAAAGAAGAAATTTGAGCACAACTGCAAGTGGTAAAGGAGGTTCTTTCAGACGAGGAAAGACAGGAGCTAGGGAGGTCTTTCACGCTACATGAAGTGGAGAAAATGGTGGTACATATGGCCAGGGACAAAAGTCCCAGGACAGATGGGTGGAAAAAGGAACTTTTCCACAATGTTTTTGACATTATGGGTCGAGATCTCCTTCTATTGGTAGAAGAATATAGGATATCAGGTACAGTAAGTGGAGCTTTGAATGCTACATGTGTGGCTCTAATCCATAAGGTTTAAAGCCCGATGTATTTCAATGAATTTCAACCAATTCCTTTGTGTAATTTTGCTTATAAATTCATATCAAAGATTATTGCAAACATGTTGAGGATAAATTGGCCTTATGCATTTCAGGAGAACAATTTGATTTTTTTAAATACAGACTAATCTTTGATGTTGTAAGATTATCCGAGGAGTGCATGCATTTAGCTAAGTTAAAAAAAATTAAAGAACTTTTTTTGAAATGAGATTTGAAAAAATCCCATGACAAAGTTAGTTTGTCATATTTGAGATTTTTGTTGATTGAAATCGAGCTTAAATGGGAAGTGGCACAATGGATTATGGGATGTGTCGCCAATGTTGTTGTGTTGGTTAATGGTTCCCCAACATGATTTTTTAAAGGCCATAGGGGTTTGAGGTAAGGATTCCCTCTTTCTTCGCTATTGTTTATTCTTGTGGTGGAAGTTTTTAGTAGGATGTTGAGGAAGGCTCAGGCAAAAGGTCACTTTTGTGGTATAAAAATCAAAAAAGGAATTTCAATTACCATATGTTTTCTCTAGATGATGTGGTGATTCTAGGTAAGGGTTCCTTAGGGGATTGGATTAAGTTGAAACAACTCTCATCCTTGTTTTGTTTAGCCTCGGGAATGGAAGTAAACTACCAAAAGTATTGGTTTTTGTACAATCGTATTGAAGGGGAATTACTAAAGGAAATTGTTGTGTTATTTAATATACAATCTACACACTTGGATCAGGGTATGAAATATCTTGGTTTTTTCTTGAAACCAAATGATTATAGATCTTCGGATTGGTTATGGATTGTGCAGAAAATTGAGAAGTGAATTGGGAATTGGGTCGTTTATTGGATCTCTTTGGGAGGAAGGTTGCTCCTACAAAAAATTATGGTTTATTGGTTGAGCCTAGTAAAAGTGCCACAGAAAATCCTTCGTAAAATTAGGCAAGTTATGTTTCATTTTCTATGGTTAGTATCTAAGGAGAAGAATGGCTTCCATTTGGTAAATTGGGAGCAAATCTCTCGACCTAAAGAATTGGGGGGTTGAGGAGTTAGAAACATATTATTCATTTCTTGAGCTTTAGCATTGAAAATTCTTTACGAGTCCTGTTTGGATATGGAATCTGGATCAGGGTGACAAAAATTAAGTATTTAAAAGGGTTGGATGTGGTATTTTGGTTAAGAACTCCAAAACCTAAATACACATCAACCTCATTGTATGGAGGTGCTTTATGGAAGTTTTACCCTTGTTAAAACTTTGGATCGTTTGGAATGTTGGGAATGGGACCACAATTCTTATAGAACAAGATCCTTTCGTGGGAGGAGGAGATTTTTATAAGCTTTCTGAAGAACCAATATCTCATTTGAATAATTTTAACATTTTCTCCTTAGCTCACATTAGTATTGCTTCTAACTTGAATACATTTGATACACTTGATTGGCTCTCTTCTGAAGATGTTGGTTTGTCTCATATTCTTGTAGATGAATGGAACAAATATCTTTTGGGAATTCATAGCAATGGAATACGTCTCAAAGAGGGAGAGGACAATATTTTTTGGTCCTAGAACCACATTACATGAAAGGTGATAGAAAAATCAACATATGAAGCAATTGTTGGAAAACATTTGATGGTTGATAAGGAATGGTGGTACTCAACTCTTTGGAGGATAACAATTCCAAGTAAAAATTAATCCTTTTCATTTGGCTTTGTTTGATGAAAAAAATTCTCACTGGAGAAAACTTCAGGCTTCTTGGGGGGACATGACCTTTGGTGTGCACACTTTGTTTGGAAAATGAGGAAACAATTTATTAATTGTAGGATTACGGCTCTTATTTTGACGTATGTTCACAACTAAATGTTTATGGTAATTGGAATCTACCCACATTAAAATACAATCTACACTCTTGGTTTTTAACAAATCCATTGTTCAAGGAGATTCCTTTCTATTTGTTGTGGGGAATTTGGAAGTACAAGAATAAAATCTTGTTTGAAAATTATCTTAGGAAT
>SNQJ01S0250968.1:0-12834 GCA_010110895.2 Picea sitchensis | reverse complement strand
ATACATATGATCAAGGAATTATGTAATAAAGTGGCATCATCTGTATGGGAAAGGGACATATTGTTGTATTGAATTAATTGAAAGTGAAACTTACAACCTGAGCCTTTATGTCATAGGTCTCCTTTCGATGGCTCCTAGCTCTGACACACACACTTTCTCATGCATGAAGAAAATCAACCACTTGTGATGACCTTGCTGTTGTCTCTAGCTGCTATAGCAACAGTCCTCCATACAGTCTTGCACTAATTCTCTAATCAATCTCTTACTAACTTGTTGCTTACTTAACTTAACCCTTTCCATGAGCAATCTCTTCAATATATATGAGGAGATAGATTAGTTACTTGGATAGGGAATGATCCCAAGATATCTGGAATGCCAGCACCTGAATAACCATTCGAAAGCCAACTCATCCTTCTAGAAGATTCCCTTCTAGAAGGTTCGAGATTTTTATCTTTTTCCTCTTTAAGAGAATGTTCGCACCCTAACAATGAGTACAGTGCGAGAAGTTCACACCCCAGCTTAAGGTAGCCTGCGAGAATCAGGCATTCTCGCAAGAGAATATATAAGTAGCCTGCGAACATGTTTCAAAATGTGATTTATGGAAGAAGACAACTGTAACTTTTCTCAGGAAAGTTTTCTTGGTAAAGAGCTTGATTTTCCATCATCATGACATCATCATGACATCATCACAATGACCAAATTTGTGGATAACATGGTGGTCAGCTGAGGGTTATGGGGAGGGCACTGGCTAGGGAGCACTTTGCCTGGGGGTTGATGCTACATGCCAGGATGGTAGGGCAACTGGACAGATGTTGGTCAACCGACTCAGGGGACTTTGCCTTTCGGTCGATCTTGGTGGCCTAGTTTTTGGAGAGGGTGCCGATGTTGTGCCCTAGGATTTTATTGGGTGCTCCTGGAGCACGAGTGTCGCGACTGAGGCGGTGGTCGATGATTTTGGTTCTCCATGGTGGTGACGAGGGTGGCCATTTTTTCATGGCTGAGGCAGCACAGGTGTGGTGGAAGATGCCATAGGTTATATTGTAGTATCCATACGTTGGTGTTGACTTCCGGGGTGATCCGGACATGGTGTTACCTCCAGGGGAGGTGTTTGATCACCGAGGTATGTTTATGAGTTTGGTATGTTTTTTGAGATAGCATTACATATGTATTTTGTATAGATTTTGATACTATCATTTGGTTTTTTGTATGTGTAGACGTGGGACCTTGTAGACGCAAGGTTGAGTTGTTGAGAGTGTCATCTCGCCAGGACCCAGGGAGACCATCGTGGGGAGGGCCGCGGGCAGAAGAGAGATGTCAATGTGAGGACGTTGAGGCAAGACCAGCTGAGGACAAGAGAGAAGCGAGGAGACACCATTTTGATGACCCAGGTGATGGGCCATCGCATGCTCCTTCGCTGGACGCTGGGGGAGATTTTGAGGATATTCGACGCTGCCTAGAGGCAGTGATACAGGTTGTGCCTGAGGGCATGTGGTCGTGCATCTAGGATGAGGGCATCCTGGATCATTGTGTGGGAGTTCCACCGACGTGGCGGGCCATGGTGCGGTGCGCAACAGTAGCAGGTGCTGCGATGACCGGACGATTACCTCCCAATCTGGAGGGACTAGTAGTGGGTGGAGGACCACCACCTGAGGGAGGGGCAGGAGGTGGTGCTCTAGAGGCACCTTGACTGATTCTCTATGTATTTTGTATTTTGTATATAGGCTGGTGAGCCCATTTTGGTGTAGTGGCACTAATTTTTTACCGAGGTGCTTCATTGGCCTACGGATGTTTGTATATTTTGTACGTAAACATTTTGATGGCACTGTGGACCGATTGATATATATATGAGTATACATTTTAGGGTCTATGTGATGTTTACATGGTCTTTTTAATATGTTGATGATGTCTAATCTATATATTCTATGATAGGCTCTTGATGGTTTATGTGTGTGTAGAGGTATCTTGATGTGATATATGCCAATCTAACACAATGTTAGCTAAGTTATCTGTAATTTGATTCAATTGTCTTGGAATATGTGTAAATGTAATGAAAACAAAATGTCGAGATAAAAGTCTAACTTTTAGGTATTTGCGAAAGAGGTAAGGATCGCAGACCTGGTACACATTGTTGAGCTGGAGGACAACTAGTTGAGAGTCGAGAAAGACACTAAGGTGACGAATACAATGATGTTGGGAATCGACGAGGAGGCCAATGGTGACAGTGTATTCGACTTGGTTGTTGGTTTCTGAACCCAAACATATGTCGCTAGAGTGGAGCATTTCATGTGAGGGGGTATAGAGGGCCCAAGCTATTGAAGCGAAATTTTGTGTCCAATGGCTGGCGCCATTGGCGTAACTGATGTGGTAGGCCGGTGGAGGAAGCATTTGTCAATAACACAAATGGTAGTTTAGACATGAGCGATGGAAAAAAGATTAAAAACACTATAAAAGAAATAACCTAAAGTAGAATGGTTATGCTTAGGTGTAATTTTTTTTTAAGTATAACCCGTTGATGGGTTCTTTGAGAGAGAGGCTTTTGGGAGAGGCTAGGATGTATGCGCCTTTGATGAGGCAATGTTGGATAATGTAGGGGCCATGCCACAATGACTCGAATTTTCCATGACCAAGGGTATTGTGAGCGATATTGTAAGGAAGAACGAGGTCACCTTCGTGAAATGAGCAAAGGTTGGCATGGTGATCAAAGGTGTCTTTTGACCATTTTTTGGCTGCCTCATTGTTCTGTAATGAAGATCGACGATCTTCATCCAGGGACTCTAAGTTCAGCAAGCGCTGCTCCATTGGAGCAGTGTTGGGTAATAGCTCAATTGCGGTGCATAAGGTGGGAATTTTTCACTTGATGGGAAGAGTGGCCTCAACCCCATGGACTAGATGAAATGGTGTGAAACCAGTGGCCATTTTCATGGCCATACGGTAAACCCATAGCACGGAAAATAACATATGATGCCAATTGGTTTTATGTTTATTAACCATGCACTGTAACATGGTCTTGAGGACCTTGTTAACTGCTTCAAGCTGTCCATTAGATTGAGGGTAATATGGTGAGGCAAAATCATGGGAGAATCCTAACCGAGATGAGAGTTCAATGAAAATATCATTCTCGAAGTGTTTCCCATGATCATAAACTAGTTGGAGTGGTACTCTAAAGTGGCATATGACGTGATGAAAGAAAAAACACGCTGTAATGTCAGCGGTTTTGTTGAAGGTGGGCATAGCTTCAACCCATTTTGTGAAGTAATTGACTGCGACAAAAATGTATTTGTGTCCATTGCTAGATGGGGGATCACAAGTCATGAAGTCGATGCCCCATTTACAAAAGGGGTTGGTAGTAATGAATGGGTGGAGAAGAGCAGGTGGTGCTCGTGCTTTGTTACTGTAAAGGTGACATTTCGCGCATCACTTCACGGCATGAATGCAATTGTGAAACAATGTAGGCCAAAAGTAACCTACTCAGATGATTTTATGAGCAGTGGGAATTCCCGAAAGATGGCCCCCACATGCGCCGCTATGGCAGTCATTCAAGACTCTATTGGCCTCATCAATAGTCAAGCATTGACGAAGTATGGTGTCGACCGCTCACCAATATAAGATATCTCCGATGAGGAGATAGCGACGGGACTGGGGGTGAATATGACGATGATCATATCATGAGAGGTGGTTACCAAAATTTTGAGTTCGTAGGTAGATGAGGAGGTTGTTGTACCAAGGATCATCTGAAGTGATGTAAAAGAGATGTTCGTCAGGGAGGTCGGTATTGACGGGGGCACTAGTAGTATCAGAGGGGAAGGTCGTGACAAGTTCAGTGAGGACGATAACTTTCTTGCTCTTGGGTGTTGAAAACTCAAGCTCCTACTCCTGAAGGATAGCGATCCATCGGGCAAATTTTCCCTTAATTTGCCGACGGCTGAGCAAGTATTGTATAGGCTTGGAATCTGCGACAACTTTAGTCGTGCGAAGCAGAATGTAATGACACAGTTTCTGGACTATGAGGATGACTGGAAGGGCTAGTTTCTCTTCATTTTTATACTTCAAGGGTGGCCCTGAGAGGTTTTTACTAACGTAGTAAATGATATGCTCATGATCCTCATCACCAATTTGAACGAGAACTTTTGCTACTGAGACAGCTGATGCTGAGATGTAGAGGATATAGTCGCGGTTATAGTTGGGTGAACTAATTAAAGGGGCATTAGACAACACCATTTTAAGATCATCAGATGATTTTTGGGCATGTTCATCCCAGTAAAATGGGATGTTGTGGTGTAGTAAGCGAAGGAAATCGTGTGCTCGAGTGGCGTAGTCTAGGACAAATCGTCGTAGAAAGTTAGCTTTTCCTTGTAGGCTCTGGAGTTGATGTAAATTACGGGGAGGTGGAATTTCTATGATGGCTTGGACTTTGAGGGGGTCCATGGTAATACCGCTTTGGGAAATGATGAATCTAAGGAGGTGCCCCACAGTGACGCAGAATACGCACTTGAGGGGGTTCAAGCGGATGTTGTACTGACGACATCATTGAAAGATGATGCGTAAATCGTCAAGATGTTGGGTGTGTTTCTTGGATCGAGCTATGAGGTTGTCCAAGTATGCAAGGATGATATGAGCCAGATCATGAAAAATGTATGTCATAGCCCATTGGAAAGTTGCACCAGCATTCTTTAAGCCAAAAGGCATGACACGATATGCAAAATTACCCCAAGGGGTAGTGAATGCGGTTTTGTATTGATCAGCTGGGTGAATTTGGATTTGATTATAACCAAAGAAACCGTCCATGAAAGATAGAGCCTCGAGGCCTGTGCAGTCATCGATGATTTTATCGATGAAAGGCATTGGAAAGTTTTCTTTGGGACATGCATGATTGAGATCGTGAAAGTCCATCTAGACACAAATAGTGACCTGTTTTTTGTTAACGGGTACAGGGTTGGAAACCCATGATGTATAGGCGATGGGGTAGATGAACCCAGCCATGTGTAATTTTTCAATCTCATCTTTGATGGCTGCTTCTTTGGATGGGTGTAGCGTTTGTTGTTTTTAACGAACTGGTGTAATTTTAGGCCAGGTGTCGATGTGATGTTCGACGATAGAGGGATCAAGGGAAGGAATTTCTATGTATGACCAGGAAAAAATATCCTGATATTCTTGGAAGAGGGCTTTATAGGCGGTGATTTCTTGAGGAGTGCAAGTGACACCAATGGTGATTTCCTCGACGACACCATTTTTGATGGAAATGTCAATTTTGATGGTCGGGGAAATGTTGGCCATGTTGCCTTCTTCAAAAGAATTAGGGGCAGGAATGGGGTTGTTGAACCAGTGGATATGCCTTGATGGGATAAAGTCCTTGGTTTCAATTGTGTATATGGCGTGTTGGTTAGGAGGCGTGGAGGCTTCCTGTGGAAAGAAGAGCACTCTATGGTGTAGTGCATCCCATGGGTAGTTGGGGGTGTTTAACTCTTCTAGTATGTCCTCATCACAGTGGAATTGGAAGGAATACAAGGGGTCTAAGAGAGTGATATCGGTGGCTGTGGCCATGTGGATGTCCCCTGTTGATGAAGAAGCAGGGGTAACAATGCAATGATATTGCAATGGTTCGCTCGACATAAACCAAATATCGAAGTACTGAGGAGTACCAGTGGTAGTTGGATGTGAGATTTCCGTAGGGAAATGAATGGGAGAATTGGGGGGATTTGGGGGTGAATCCTCAGATAAGTCATCCAAGAACCACAAAGTCATCGGGAGTGCCTTAGGTTTAGGAGAAATGATATGAAGAATCTCGAGTGATGAGGTAAGGTCAACCATCGATTCTGTAGGGATTTGAATCAAGGTCAATTGGCATTGTCTTTATTCAATGATCATAGGACATTGGTATGTAAAATGATCTAAGGATTCACATAGAGAGAAAGGGCATCTCATACGTTCATTGACTGAAGTCATGACATAATGGATGTCAGTGATTTTTGGTAGGGATGATGTAGCTGGATTGGGTTCGTTCTGGAAACTTTGGTGTGTTGCGGCTAATGTATACCAGAAGCATGACAATGCTGGGAAATGGTGTGTATAATGGCCATATTCTGAACATATGGCACAAGTGAATTTGGTTCGTATCCCTTTACTACTTGAGTGAGGGGTGGGAGTGACAGTACTTTCTATAGTGGTGGCCATTGATGGTGAGTGGAATCAAGTTCTGTAACTCGGGTAGAGATGGGTAGTTGATGGTTTGGTGTCCATCTTTCTCACATAGTGCGCAAGGGGGTTGGACGCGCTGGGGAAGTGGAGCTATAGGCTCCTTCTTCTTTTTCCTTCCCCCAGCTATGGTGGGGAGGGTAGTGAGTGGGAGTGTAGAGGGTATGGTGGGAGTGAGTATGGGAATTGTCATTGGGATTCCTTCTGTTTGGGGGGGAAGAGATGGTTGAGGGACCATCTTTGGTGGATGTAAGTACCAAACTGGAATTGCTAACACCATATTAGGCAGGGTAAGTTTTGTGGCTACTTGGCAAGATTGTACGCCTTGTGGAGGGTAAAAGAAGAGGATTTGAGTAATGTCTTAAGGAACTATCTCCCAAACTGGGATATGGCCTTGGGGAGAGGTGAAATCTTAGACTGGTGGAGTCGACGAGTTTGCAGGAGGGTCATGAGGGGGGAGCTCTGTGACTAGTGAGACGTCAAATATGATAGAAGCCTCCCTAGGAGGAAGGGTATCATCTGTGTCAGTTTTTTTGGATGATAGGACACATACTTGATTGGAAGGATGAAGGAGCGGTGGTGCACCATGGTAAGTTCCTAACAATGATGGGTCTTTGAAAATTTCGGGACCCATTTTGATGAGTGGGTATGCATCATGACCTGTGTGTATGAGAGGGAGAATGTTATCGATGTTGGCAGAAGGGTTAGGCTAGTAATGTGAGACTTGGTCAATGGTAATGATCTTCCCGTTATGGGGGAACATCATCGTTCGAAAGATGGAAGAGGCAACTTCCTTCATAGCGTACATGTAGCTACGACCAAATAAGATATTATAATCGAGTGGGGTATCGATAACTTCAATTTCGATGAGAATGGTCTTTCCCTCGAGTTCTACGGGGACATTTTGGAAGAGCCCTTCAGGAGACGATGGTTGTCCGTCATAAGCTCATAAGGTAATGGAAGATAGTATGAGTTCGGGGGAATCAAGTTTCTGCCATACAGATTTGGACATAATGCATGTGGATGCACCTTCATCGATGATGCACCAATGAACTGTAATGTTCCGAATGTTTACTGGGATTTGAAAAGAGATTAGAGAGGGAAGGCAAGGTTCTCTGATGTCGAGATCAAATGTGATGAGTTGGGTATCCACGGGTTCGACTACCGCCAAGGCAGAAAGTAATGATTTCTGCTGAGTGGGACAAGTTTGAAGGACCTCTAAGACTAACATGGCAGCCGAGGATTGTGCTAAGTCATCAACCAAACTATAATTATGAGTTTCCCTAGCCCGGGGGTTGTGGACATTCCTGCGTAATGGGATGCGAGGGATGCGAAGAGGTCTTTCGGCGTTAGGGTGAGGAATTACCAACGGGGGTCCCGTCGGTGTTGGGATTGTTTCTGGGGGAATGGGAGGAGACTCAGTGGGTGCATGGTATTGATGACTACGTGTTTGTAGAAGGATTTCTTCCTCACTGGTGAGGAGGATAGTACGATCTGCGGGATTGTTTGGATTGAGGTATTGTCCCAATTGTGGTGGGGTAGGTTGTATGTCTTGTTGGGTGTTTATCACACCCTATTATGGAATGGGATTCTGCAGTACGACTAGGGGAGGGTGTGGCACGTATTATTGTGGGGCCTAATGAGGGGTAGGCGGTGCTGGAGGATGTGGTAGACTGCCTGAGTCTTTCAGCCTTTTAAAATCAATTATTTGGGGGTAATGATGAGTATAATGACTGAAATCACCACAAAGGGCACAAGGGAAGGTGGTTTTAATAGTATTATTATTTCTCCCTTGACGCCTGTTATTATTTCCCCCCTGGGGGTTCTGATTCCTTTGATTCTCTTTGCCCCCAGTAGGTTGGTTTTGTTGGTGTCGATTCCCGTCTTGACCTGGGTTGTTATTGTTCCTGTTTCTTCCTTTCTTTTTGGCATTATTCAATGGATGGGTCGGATTTTCCGTATTTAGCTGTTCAAAATTTTGATATTGTTGAACGGGAGAGGGTTGAACAAAATTCACCCCAACATGAGGGTGTGGGGGTGCCATGGGTTGTGGAGGACTAGGGAATGGAAAGTATGGATTCTATGGGATTTGTGATCTATAAGGTACATAGGAAGGCATGGCACTTTCCTAGTACTTAGAGTATAAGCTGAGGTAGAGGGGGTACCAGAACTTGTTTGGATAGGTGGGTGTAGTGGGGGTGCCGACGGTGGCCACTGATGGGTGGAGGAATACCAACTGGGTATGGATGTTGATAAGGGGGTGGGGGATAATAAGAAGTTCCCCCATATGCCAATGGATATTGAGGTGTGCCATACATTGGTGGTGGTTGGGGTTGAGGACCATGGTGTGTGGTATTACCAATCAATTCGTTTGCTGAGTGAGACATCCTGGGTTTGTCTTGACCGAATGGCATGGGTTTTGGGAGATCAGGAAGTACTGTGTATAAGTACCCTGATTGTGAATAGATGAGGTCTTATTGTTGAGACTTACTAATGGATTCTTCTTCTGATTGAGGGAAGGTGGAAGATACATCTTTACTGAGGAGAGAGACAAGTGATCTAAGAAATTAGTCGAGACACTGTTGTTTGGTGGTTTCATCTTTTCACAAATTACGTCATCTATGCCATTCATGAATGCGATCAGTGATATGTGTGGCTGAGGTTTGTTTGAAATTAGAGAGTAGTTCAAGACCATTGTCGTGGCGAATTGGTAATTGGAAGAAGGTAAAAAATTCTTTGGCCAAGGACTTGAAAGTCGCATGGGACCTCGATTTTTTGTCTACATACCATTTGCCTGATGGGTCAGTGAGTGTGCATTGAAATAATCGTAGTCTGATGGAATCATCCATAATGCTGTTGGAAGAGCACCATAGGTGGAAAGTCATGACATGGTTGGCAAGGTCATCTCCTACCTTTCCTTCAAACTTGGGGATGTCTGAAGGTATTTTGGTAGGCATTGCAGGCCATGTGGGGTCATGCAATATATGATCATTTGTGAGTTTTCTTAGATCTGGTATGTTAAGAGAGGCCAAATATGGCATCTGTAGTGGGGGGGGAGGATTAGCTCCAGCCATGGTGTGAGTGTTCTGTGAACCTGACCCTTGAGGGGGGATAGGTGGGTTCGTGCTTCCTCCTTGAGAGGAAGTTGGCCCCCCGCTTCCATGTAAAGGAGAGCGAGTGGACGAGGGTACTTGGGAAGTGAACCCAAGTAATGTGGAACCAAGCAAAGTTGTTCCTAAGACAGTGGCACTCATTGGAGTGTGTGAAGGTGGTGCCAATGAGTTGGCAAGACCAGTAACTCCCCCTAAAATAGGAGGGAGGTTTAGCAAGTGTCTGGAACGATGGGGGTTATGTGGGTCCCCTATGATGTCTGACTAGCTGCATGGATGTGTGCAAATTGTGATGAGAGAAAAATAAACAAGAGCCTTTGTTGCAAATTTTGAACTTTACACAATATATATATCTAAATCAAAATGTAATTTGAAGTGCATCATACATAAAGTGTTTTGAAAAAGAAGCATATATGTGGATAAGTGAGTTTTTTCCACGTGGGGAATCAAAGAAAAAAAATGCTCGTTTCCTAAAAAACGTAACGTTCTTCCTCTCAAATAGCACTGGATCTTCCAATAGTACTCAACAGTGGGGTATGAAGTCACCAGAAGAGAAACTAGTGAAGGATGAAATAATCAGTTATAATGAGGGGTAAAGGGGGCATATCCCGAAAGAGTTGGTGATATTTCCCAATAGCCACACAAAATACAATCAAGGTGCAATTGTAGCCAACAATTGGCACTTGGGTAGATGTCCTAAATTTTGGTCACTAGGTACCTCGGTCAAAGTGTGGCATTTAGATTTTCAGCCTAAGAAAAGGGTCACGGGCTGGATCTCGTCCAAGAGGTGGGTGCCTTAAGGGAGGACGCACAGAACAACCAGACCTCAACCTTCAACCCTTCACGGGTATCTCCCTGCCTTATGGTGTTAGGAACACTTGACTTGGAGGATTTTCAGTTCCCTTTTTGACAACTTCTATTGTTTTGACAATGTGAGAACCAGATAACGGGGAGTTATTTGGATGCCTATCCCCGAAATCCTACCTAGGCTAAAAAAATTATTTTGGCACCTCCTGTGGAGGAAAACTTAGTGAGTTTTTAGAAAAAATTTAGATGTGGTTGTTTGAGAGATTGGGGGTGTGAACCAACCTCGTTGAAATTAAATGGGGGTGGATAGTTTCATCAAGAAAAGGGTGGGGTGTTTCGGAATCCCTTTGGAGGAAACTTACTTTGAACTCCACATTTCGAGAAGAAAACTATGTGAGTGATACGTGCCTTTTGTGTGTGAATGAGTGAAAATGTGCCAATGTTTTAATGAATTGGCTGTCACCTTGTTGCATGTGGACTTTGCTTGGTCCTTACAAGTGTTGATTACCTAATTAACTAAATGCCTTTGGTACAACCTTGCATAATTCAAAAATTTCCTAGGAAACTAGCATGTGGACATGTGGGTCCTTTACTATTCCTTTAACTCCCTATTGTGATTTAATCTAAGAAAAGCTTTGAAACTATCCTAGATTATGATCATGTGGGAATGTATGGGCCCGTTACAAAACCTTTAAACTTCCCTAGTGATTTAATCTAAGAAAGTAAATTTCAACACTATCCTATCTTTGTAGCATGTGGGCATGTATGGGCCCATTACAATATTATGATGTGTTTGAAAAATAAACTAAGAGGAGTCCCAAGAGGGGTTGTTGTCCTCTCCTAAAGGTTTTAGTCTTTTTAAGGGAGATGAAATTGTCCTACAATCTTTTTCTGATTCTCAAGGTCTCTTGGAAGCACGAGAGAAGAGCATACTAAGCGATTGTTATCCAATATTCTAGTCCCAATGCAAATTTTATGTGATTAGAAATGATTCCAACTTATACTTTTAGTCAAAGTAAGCCATCCATGTGGAAAACAAGAAAGAAAAAGAGGAAATAATGATTTTAAACCCCCTAAGTGCCTATGTGTTTTGACTAATCCCTTTATATGAAGAGGGAACTAAGTGTGGTGCAACTTACACCATGCATGCTATCACTTTTAAGAAGGCTAGGGGCCTTCCCCAAATCACAAAAAATCTTACAATGTGTAGTTTTCTGCACAGGTGCACAGGTCTTAGTGTATACAGAGGTGCATTGAGTGCTTATGCGCAGACCGAAATAAGCTTATGGGTGCAGGTGCGCAGAACATAACTGTGGTTTTAGTGCATGTGCACACGATGCATATCTGTGGGCCAAAAAACCCACACACAATTGACACACGACCGTGAAAAAAATTATGGATGGAATTCTCTCAATTCAACATGGAATTGGATGTTTTCCAGGTCGGATTGGGCCAGTTAATGCACCTATAGGTTAAATAAACCAAAATAAGAGATATAAAAACCCAAATGGGGTAGGAAATTGATACCTTTCCCCAGTGGAGTCGCCAATCTGTTGCGCCTCTTTTTCCACCTAGATGAGCAAAACAGAGGTGCTTGCAAGCTTAGTTGGATTTGCTAAGCAGGACAACTGTAAGGAAAAGGGTTAGAGAAAGAAATATAAAGGAACAACTAAGAAATAAACTAAGAAATAAACTAACAACTAAACTAGTGATCATAGGGACATAAGAACAAAAGAAACAATAAGACCCATGTCACCAATGGTAAGGGTTATATCAGTGAAAGAAAAAACCAAGAAGAAAGAGGACTGTGAGTCCCTTCTTCCTTCAAGGGAGGGCTCTTGGACCCCCAAAAGTAAGCTCTTTTTACAACTTTGAATGAAAATGGTGAAATAATTCCTTGCTAATCCACTCAAGGGGTGAGATGGATTGCCCAATGTAATGGTGCTAGTATACTCTTGATGAGAATAGATGATTCTTCAAGAGAATAGTAGTAGCATAACTTTTCTATTGAATTCCTTAAAAAATGAAGTGCACCCATGGCATTTTTATAGAACTTCTTTGAGGTATTGTGCAACCATCTTGTAGTGTGGAAAGAGGCTAATTAGGGCATTTTTAGGTCTTTAACCAGCCACCCAGTCAGATCCAGTCTAGATTTTAGTGTCAAATCAACTTGGAAGTTGAACCAGAAGTGGGTGGGAGGCCGACCACTTTCATAAATGTGTTGTTGTCAGATGTGTGCGGATTTTAGTGACCACAATCGCGCATTGGGCGCATGTGCACTTTTCCTGCGTTTCTATTTTGTGCATGTGCGTGCACCCCCTATGTAGTCACAACGCACTTTAATTTTGTCATTGGTTGTATAGTTTTTGACCCTTTGGAAATGATTTTGTGGTAATTTTGGTCCATGGGTGACCTCATAACTATTTGATGTTGCTAGATTCTTGTAACCATTTGCGGATGAAATTTCAGTGATAATAATCCCCACACTCATTCACCCCCCTCTAAGTGTGGTAGGTGTGTCCAACAAGTTCTCCAAGTAATGACATTTCAAATTCATTATGCATGTCTTTTGTAAATTTTTGGCTTAACCTGTCATCATCACTACCAAAAATAATGTCATCGACATAAACTTCAATTAATAAAATATTACCTTGACTTACCTTGATGTAGAGGTTGTTGTCTGCACTTCCTTTTCTGAACCCTGCCTACTGCAGATACTTATCCA